>JAMZAV010005964.1:0-51723 GCA_024449915.1 Sweltsa coloradensis | reverse complement strand
ATTTTTCGATTTAGTGCGATATTTTCGTGACATTTGGGCCGATTTGACCAAACGGGTGGGGCTACATGTTCATATTTCACATGGACATTAAGGTAATGGTGATGTATTGCTTTCTGAAAGAAAAGTTGAAAAAGTTATTCGGAATTTATTGAAAAAACGGTTTTAATATAAGTTTTGATTTTTAGTACGATATTTTCGTGCCATTTGGGCCAATTCTGACTAAACGAGTGGGGCTACAACGTTCAAATTATACATGGACATTAAGGTTTATGGTGATGTAGTACCTTATCAAAGAAAAAGTTGAAAAAGTTAGCAAGAATCCATAGAAATAAAGCTTTTAATATAAGTTTTTTTACGGTAAATAATACCAAATGACAAGAAACAAGAGAAACTTGACAACAATCACCTACAATGCGTAGGCAGCAAATCAAAGCAACTTGCAAAAGTAAAAGATATCCCACGCAAACTAAAAACTTTTAAAAAGCTCACCATCAACGCGGCGGGACTTTAGCGTTTTCCTAGTAGAATAGAATACTAAACGTAACCCAGACCCTCACAGGTAGTTTGATTTTTTTGGTGAGGTCTGACAGCTTCAGGCTCGCCATGGTCGGTAAAACTGCTGCTAGTTGTCATCTATGTTGGATCATAAGTGGACAGTGAAGAAAAAATTCCTCGCGACAGAGAGGTTTGAAGAATATCAGTATAATTTGGATGAGCGTAGCGAGCGTAGCGAGCGTAGCGAAGATTCCATTCTACTACACTGGAGAAAAAAATCCGGAATGTTTTTTTTTTTTCTTTCTTTTTCTTTCTTTTTTTTTTTTTTTTTTTCTTTTTGTATTTTGTCTGTTTGTCCGCACGATTCCGGCTAAACCGATACTCCGATTGAGATGAAATTTTATGGAGGCCTTCGAAATCTCTGAACTTAGAACTGCCACGTTTTTGAGCGCAATCGGAAAATTATTTCTCATAAAAATCGCAATTTTACGATTTTTTTCGATTTTTTAAAATTTCTTTGACTTATAACACCTACATGCTGTATCCGATTTTAATTATTTTGCACAGAACCTTTATTTATGAATTTAAAATATTCTTGTGAAATTTGAGCGCAATTGAAAAAAATATTTATCATAAAAATCGGAATTTTACGGGTTTTTTTCTTTTTTAAACAATTCTTTGACTTATAACACCTACATGCTTTATCCGATTGTAATGATTTTTTCGCAGAAGCTTAATTTTATGAATTTATATATTAGTGTTAAATTTGATCGCAATCGAGAAATTATTTCTTATAAAAATCGCATTTTTACGATTTTTTTTTAACAATTACGATTAATAAATAAAAAAATTAAAGTTAATTTTTAATTTTATTTTATTTTATTTAATTTAATTTAAAAAAAAATTCAACTTATTAATGATTTTTCCGCAGAACAGAAAATTCGCATAACACATGGCAGCTCAATGCACCAATTACGCTCATCCAACAACGCGGCGGCACTTAAGCGTTTTCCTAGTATATTTAAAGAAAAAACAAATAATCAATTTTAATGCTAAATGCTTTGGCATTTGTAGCTTGGATGTTTAAATGTTTTTAAAATTTAAAATTCGTTCCCAAAAAAGCCCCATTACAGTTGGAACTTTTCCCCATTACAAACCGCGGGACGGGGTTGAGTATTAACGCGTTTTTGTTTAAATTTCACACCAAAACAAACACAAATATGTGTTTGAAAAACATGAAAAAAAGGTCTGAGGGAATGTTTTGGCCAGTTGTGTTTTGAAAGATAATAACCAAAAGGGATTGCGGAAAGATCAATTATGTATAATAAACTGACTAACATATGTGGTAAGACGAATTGGGAAATTTTGGGAACATGGGCAAAGGTTTAAAAAAAACAAACCATTACCAATCCGCGTGGTTCACTTGTTTCAAATTTATTTATTGCTGCCCAACATAAGTCCAACATTGCGCTAACCCGACCCACTGGTTGGCTTCGAGCACTCAGCCGCGCTACCTCTGATTATGGAGGCCCCGGGAATTAAAAAAAATTCCCGCCCTGGGGGACCAGCAAACATGGAAACTGGAGGTTTTTTCTTTTTTTTCCTCATCGCGTTTTGATACAAAACTGCAAGGATATTAAGTTCCTACTTAAGTACCATTTCAAAAAAGGCATTATGAAAAAAAACATAATTAAATAATAATTTAAAAAAAAAAGTATTTAAAGGAACTAGAAATAGGGTCAAACCAAAGTGACATGTCCATCAAACCCCAGCGGACATGGAGAGGGGTTGAAAAAGGCTTTTGCGAAAGACGGGCACCCCAGGGGGGGGGCCTACTTAAAAGGGGAGAAAAAATAAAGAAAAATCATAATTAAAAATTGTCAGGGGGGTGGACCAACCCCATTTATTTTTAAAAAATGATTTCACACAAAATACAAAAAACGCCCCCGAAATTTCATTATCGCTCTCTTTGGATATTTTAGCTAAATGCCAACATCAAAAGTGAAAAACCAACATACAACACAAAATTATATTCACATTTAGTAATAAAAACACATTTCTTAATAGCAATATTCGTGAAACCGGGCAAATTGAACACCATAATTTCTTACCGGAAAACTAAAACACATTTTTAATGTGAAATTTCGAAACTTCCACCCCCACACTACCAATTAACATTAAAAGGTTGTTACCTAAAAAAAAACTGTTTTGGAAGGGGTTGAGGAGTTGGGGAGGGGAACCAAACCAACTTGATATTTTAGGAATGTGGAAAATAGCGCTCCGTTCAAGGTTAAGGAAACAAAGCATATTTTGTTTTTGAATCCCTTAATTGTCCTTTAATCCGCACCAATCAAACGCATAAACGACAATTGACGTTTTCCTAAGCTAGGACGGAGGGAGGGAGAAAAGGCGACACGGAGTCGTGAGATGACTTTGGAAAAAACTCTGTCCCAGTCGACGGGGGGGGGGGACCAGGGTCTGATTCTACTACATTTTTTAAATTGCTATACTATGGGAAAAAAACAACCTTTTCAAATTGTAGTATTCAGTAGTAGCTATTTTTCAAATGTAGGAATTAAAAGGGCTGTGGTTGTTTCACCAAAAACCCCAAAAAATCCCCCAAAAAAATATGCATTAACAAACAGTTAGTTATAAGGGGTAGAACTTTTCATTAATCACAGGTCTTTTTGGAAAAAAACGATTCAAACAATATATTTTTGATTTTTTTGGGGTCGGATGGCATTTTTTCCTTGTCTAAATTATTGCTTTTACTTTTTTGAACGGGAAATTTTTGGTGGCCTTAAGTTTTTCCCAAAAAAGGGTTTTTTAACCATTTTGGATGGCTAATATTTTTGTATGGGTAGGACCTTTACCCCCCACTCCATCTTTGGGACTTTTAATAGAATTGTGTTAATTTTGAAAAACAATTGTTGTATCTTCAAATCTTACATTTTTACAGTGTTATTATATTTTTTTTCCGGTATTTTTTTGTGGGGTATTTTGGTATCGTCAGAATAGAAAAACAAAAAAGGAAAGCTCTTTAAAAGATATTTTTGAAAAGGCTAATAGGGATTTCCAACAAAAACCCTTATTCCTTTAGTCAAAGATTTGAGTGTTTAAGCTACAATAAAAAAAATATTCCAGGGCCATCCAAAATGGTATGTACTTTAGGAAAAAACTTTAAGCCACCAAACAAACAATTCAAAAAAAAATATTATTTGTGGTAATCTTTTTCCAAAAGGCTTGATTTAATGATTCCCATAACTCTATAACTACGGTTTATGTTATGTTTTGGAATTTTGGTCTTTGGTGTGAACCCACAACCACCACGCCTTAGAAGTGGGAAGTTATTAATATTTCCAAAAAATTGTGGCGTAACATGTTACAGATTAAATATTATGTGTTTGGCGTTTACGTAACTTAGGCTTTAATATGAGGTTTCCAAAATTTGTTGGAATCACTTTTCATAAACACTGAATATAAGTTATTAATGCACCTGCTGTTTGCAAAGGTTTTAAAAAATTGATCAATCAAACAGTTGTTTTTGATTTTTAAAAACCAAAATGGTTTCCTTAACCTTTATCAGGCCCTTTTTAGGGCTACATTAACAATCCCGGGGGCCCCCACTCTTTAATCTGAACCAAGATATTCTTTGTTTTCGATTAGCTTTTTCGCCCCTTGGGCAACCCCAGGGGGGGGGGGGGGACTGAAAAGTGATTCCAAACGTTTTTTTCCTCGATGCCAAAAAGGGTTAATTTACTTTCCGGGGATTGGGGGGGTTACTTTTAATTAATTAGTTTCCACTCTACCTCTAGTATTAATTTCCTGAGGGCAAAGTTTTTTCTTTGGGGGGGGGCCAGTTTTTTCCACAAAAAATTAAATTAGTTTTCATGTTATAAAGGGGAGGGTTTTAACTCCAAGTTTAGGAAAAGGCAACGAAGAACTATATTACATACATAACCCGACGTGTTTGATGATTACCCGATGTTGTGGGTGGGGGGGGGGGGGGGGGGGGGGGGGGATATCATGGTGGACAATTTCATCCACTGAGGATTGTGGAACTTTCCAACAACTTGAACAGCCTTTATTAAATCCTATTTTTTGTTAGAAATAATTTCCTGTGGATCCGTCGTTGTTAACAAACTTTTTTTATTTTTTCGAATAATGATTTGTTATTTGCGGAACGGGCATTATAGCTTCCATACACAATACCTACCACAACATTTCAATTTTTAAATTTTTTGGTTTTGCCCGATGGGACCTTTAGCCCCGTGTCGGGGCCCCGGGGTAGAAGGGGGAAAATTGGCCCCCAGAGGCATGGCTCAAGCTTAAATCGGAAAAAAGGGGCCGAATTTTCAAGAGAAAAAAGGTCGGGGAACCTCGCAAACATCAGCTAGTAAGGGAAGGGTTATTAAGTATAATTTACTTCCCCGAATCTAGAGGGCGAAGTCTCTGGGTCAATCGTCGTCCGGGGGGGGGGGGGACCCCCTTGTCCCCTTTCCCTTGACGGTACCACCTCGACGACGCATGACGAAATGACACCACGTACGATGACAGACAATGACGATCCGCGACGTGAGAACCCCCCATTCCTCCCATTACCAGTTGGGCTGGTTCTGACCAGCATGGGGCGTGTCCTTGTGCCCCTTCCCCCCCCCGCCCTTCCTTTCCGCTCTCCCCCCCCCCCCCTTTTCTCGCCCCCCCACCCCCCCGCACTTCGCCCCCGCTTTTCACCCCTCCGCCCCTTTTTCTGGCCCGCCTTCCCCCACCCCTCCCCCCCCTTTTTTTCCCCCTCTCCTTTTTTCCCTTTCTTTTCGCCTTCGGCCTTTTTCTCCCCTTCCCCTTTTTTTTTCCCCCCCTTTCCCCCCCCCCCCCCCCGCCCTTTTCCCTGCCCCCTTTTTTTCCTCTTGGCCCTCCCCCCACCCCCCTTCTGCCCCCCTGGCCCCTTTCCCGCCCCCTTCTTTGCCCTCTCCCCCTTTTTACCCCGCCTCCCCCCCGGCTGCCCCCCCTCTACCCTTCTCGGGCCCTTCTTTTTTCCCCCCCCCCTCCCAGCCTGCCCTCCCCCCTCGCTTTCCCGCCCGCCCCGCTCCCCCCGCTTTTCCGGCCCCGTCTGTCCACTTGTTTCTCCTTTGTCCCCCCGCCCCTCCTTTCTCGCCCCCCTTTTTTTTTGCCTCCCCTCCCCCCTCGGTTAGAGTGGTGCATTATGAACTACGGTGACGCGTCCTTAATCCAAATAAAAAAAGAAATAGTTACAGCAGTTCACAAATTCCATTCGTTATACGTCGGATTCGAACCATTTGCCCTTGAATAATTTCTCATAACCACACTCCCAAGTTGTAGTCTTGCAAACTGAAAAGCAAGGTGATACCATATTATGGTTCAAGCCACTTTCCCACTCTCGTTTTTAATTATCACTTTTTTCAACAAGTAACAACTCATAACTTGACTGGGTTTGACTTTTATTATTTGCATTATCACAGTCAATGAAAAAGCATGACGCAACCTGAAACGATTCACATGTTGCAGGTATAAATTAAGATTTCAGATTTAGGGTACTGTGTAATATTTAATTTTAACAGTTTAGGATTATATTATACATGTTACCTGTACTTTTACACCATCTCTTAATTCCTTATTATTCATACATGCATAATGGATATTAATGTTGTTGCGAAGTGTAACAATGTATTATTGTTTCTAAAATACTTTATTTTAATTAAGTCTTATGATCAGCCAGCATTTGTATTTGCGACGATTTATTATTTTATTTATTTAACGTCTATCCATTCAGTTATAAAAACTGTATAACAAAGGAGGACAACTAAATAAATCTAATTACATAGATGCAGAAACAAACAATAAACAACATTTCGTAAATATTTGAATAGTAGCATTACAACAACAAGTAATTTCTATTATTAGTATTATAATCAAGTACAATAAATAATTAATGTGTTGATAAAAGGAAAGGTTGTGAAAGCGAATGCAGGAATTGAATTAAAACCCCGTGTTAAAAACCATTTTTCATTTTATTATAAATTATATTGCCAAATCTAAGCTCTAGAAACCCAAAGTATATCAACATTTAATATTTTACATTTTGATCCTATTAGAATACGCCAAAAGTCGTTGTCAGACAAGCAAGTAAAACCTCGTTGAGTACCGCGGTAACATATTTTTTTAGTTTCATTTGATTGATGTTTAACGTGTATAAATGATTGGGTTTGAGTTTCTCCCAGCCGGTAATTTGGGGATACCTGCTCGAGGAGATTTTGACCACCGCCGTATATTAAAAGTCTGTGATGAAATAATAATCAAACACCCGGTTCCAACATACGTTAGGGTCGGTGGGCACATATCACAGTTCTTGGCTGGGACTCAGTGCTTGTAGCCAGATATTTTTTGTAAGTGAATGATCGAGCCAAGCCGATTAAACTAGGAGCTACACATTCTTCAATGTGTTTATTTCTTTTATAGGTTGAAAGTGAAATTAACTTGATCTTATACTTACACTCTAATGGTGATGATTAAACCGCGCTAAAAAGTTGTACTTTGTCATCAATATTCAATGGTAAAGTCGGATATCAATAAAAGGCCAATCAGTGTTGGCTTAGAAATTCATGAGTAAAGGAACGTTATGTATACTGAATGCAGAATGGTTAGAATGTGAATTTTAAACCCCTATACTAATACTTACGTATAATTATGTTGAAAACTTGATGCTACAAACTATAAAAAACCAGTGTTTGTTACTAGAATTTAAAATTAAAATCCATTCATTGCGCACGATAGAAAAAATTTAAACTGTACTACTTTATAGTCAATCATTGAGGAATTCGTCAAAAAATTGAAGTTTACTAGTAACTGCTTAAGTAATGAGATAAAAAATATCCGTATGGTACCTATTCGGCATACGAGTAGAACCACAATCAAATGTTTTTAAAATCATATGAAGTTATGATTCACAACATTTGCCAAAAAGTACTTTTAGCAGCTAACTCAGACTTATACTTTTTAAATACGTCGTTGAATCTTAATTGATGTGTGACATTTAACCAAAAAAGGGCAAAAGTGCAATCTCAAAACTAATCGCAATAAGCACAACCTATTGTGCAAAGCCTACCCGTTATGTGCCACACAGTGAGTAATTCAAACCCCATGTTTCCCTTCGCCACACTAGAAACTTACCATCACTAAACAAAACAAAACTATTATAGCTATCTGTATTGAAAAGACGGAATGTCGTCGTTATAACTCCAAAACAATCGTAACATTTTTGGTAAATAATGTGGTGCTTATGGACATTACTTATCGATTAGCATTGCTTCTGGAGAAAAACTTGCATTTGACAAAACAAATTTTGGATGGGGGAACCGAGACTTCAATTTCATGACCTACAAAAAAATAAGCTCCGGTGTTTTGATCCTTGTATATTTGTTCGCACTCTACCGTTAAACGACTTATGCAGATCTTGATGATGAATATTTCAGGCGACTTTCGAAATCTCTAACACTTAGACTGTGCCACGTTTATGGGTACAATCGATCAAAATATCTTATGATTATCATGCTTTAATGGGTATTTATTTTATTTTTAATGAGATATTTTCGTGATATTTGGCAAACGGGCTAATCCGATATTGATAAAAACTTTGTGGGAAAACGTTTAAAACCAACCAGTTATGATTTAAGATACATTTTGAAGAAATCTTTCTCATAGACATGTAACTTCACGATTTTTCTTTCGTAGTTTTACTACGATATTTTCGCAATATTTTGGGCCGATTCTGACAAAGGGTGGGGCTAACAAACGTGTCATATTTACCATTGACATAAGATTAGGTGATGTAGTGCATTTGAAAGAAAAGTTGAAAAGTGGTCAAAATTTATAGCAATAAAGGTTTTAATATTATCCTTTACAGGGTATAAATTAACAATTAATATCAAGTATTTATAGAAAAAGTAATGAGGATCCTCAAAAAACGTAATCATTCGCGACAGAGAAAATATTTTTAAAAAAAGCTCATCCATCAACGCGACTGGGAAAAAAGCGTTTGCGATGCGGCCTAGTAACTTATTTCTATGCAATTAATTTATTAAAACAGAATTGTTAAATGAGGTTTCACCTAAAATTCAAAGCTAAGTGTGTATGTTCACTTGTACCGATCAATCCTTGAATATGGAAGTGTATCTGGAACCCGCGTGGGTAAGGGAAAAAGTAGCTAGCGTTAAAAAAGGTGCCCAGCAGAGATTTGTGAAGTGGCTATGCTGGAAAGAGGGAATTAGTTCATAGAATCGATACTTTAATTCTCTGTTCACGTTTCAACATCGCCACCTCTTGTTAAACATAGGTTTATTTCTGACGTAATGTTTTTTGCAATATTTCAAACACAACAGAAAAAAGAAGTTAGATTTGAGTATATGTTCAACTAGAAAATGTCAATTTGAGATGAACAAAAAAAACAGTTTTTGTTATTAACATACTACTAATTTTTTTTCTTCAACAGAACTGATGTACATTCGTTTACGGTAATCTTTTTAGACCCAAAGTTTATTTGGTCTGAATTAAGTCTTTTAGGCAATAATTCAATTTTTTAATCTTTTCTTATATTTTGGTGTTAATTACTTTTTAAAAAAATTGGTAAATATTGGCTTTTTAATTAAGATTCATTTTAAGAAACAAAATTCAAATTTGAAACACTATCAAAACATATTTAACAAATATTTTGAATATTTTCAATTTGCATGGGAAAAATTGTATTTTTTTATTATTTGAAAAAAATGGGGTTTAATTTTAAAATACTATTATTTACCCGGATTAAAATTTAAAAACGTTTTGGGTCCATATAGCCCGCTGGGCCGGAAAAAGGTAACTTAAGAACGAATGTTAGTATTAATAGGGATAAGTTTTTTTTTGTGTTTAGTGACTTTGTTTCTTGAACACTGCTATGCTTGTGCCCTGTTCTCTGGTGTAATTACTTGCGGAAAACTCTCGACATCTCTATGAGATTGAACATTGGTGCAGTTCTGAGTCAATTGTTAGGTTTACATATATTGGTGCTGTATTTAATCACTGAATTGGGGGAATTTGTTTGTGATTATAATTGGAGAAAACTTAAACTAAACTTTACAAGAGTCACAAATAAGGCCTCGCGGGGGCCGCCCCTGTTTGCCGGCCCCTGATGTAACACATGGATGGCCAGAAGTTGGTTGTAAGGCAATGTTGAATCCGATAAAGTAGTAGCGAGTAACTAAATATTGTCTGGTCCTGCGTCTTCGAAGATTGAAAAGTTGTGTCGATTTGTGTTGGTATTTAGAAACAAGAAAATGCACAAGATCATCAAGAAAGCTTTGACTCAAAAAACAGAGTTCTAGAAAGAAAAAAGTTTTAAAACACACAAAATAAATAAAAGAAAAAGTGTTCAAAAATTTGTGAAATGCATTTTTCGAGGTCTTTGTCAAAAAACATGCGATATTGGCCTTACGTTACTCTCCAATGGAGAGTTGAGACAGCGCGGTTGGTTCGTTGGATTGGGTGTGATTGCATTAGTTGGGTTGCTTAAATGAATTGTGGATCAAAACGTCACGGAATCTAGAGGATTAAGTAAACCCCCCTCCCCTCCCCACTTTTTCGTGGGACATGTCAACATCCGCATTAGAAGTAAATCAAGGGTTATCGTTATCTACAATACCCAGCCCTTGATTTACTTGATAACGGGTGTACGTTTCATTGAAAAACAAGAACTGAACTGTGTTTCTTCCTGAGAACGGGGCTGGGCAGTATTTTTTTGCAGTTCCTTCAATAATTGTCCTTTTAAAACTTACATTTTAATTAAAAACCAGATTGCTGGAGTATAGGGATATTCTTTATTTTTTCGTACTGCATATTCGGGACGGGTCGCATGGTTCGAATCCGTTCGAGACCCGCAATCCTGACCGTAGGATATCTTCAGAGGGTTTCCTCAACGTGTATTGCGGGCTACGTCAACTTCGCGTCTGCAGGCTCACAATAAAACGTTCACGAAATTATTGCACCCGGACTGCGCAATTATTCACCCCATTCCATTTAGCGTCTGAAAAAATTAATCCCCCCCCCCACCCCCCCCATGACCAAGCAAAACGGATGTTTTCAACCAAAACTTGATTACTTATTGCACTTCAAAATGCATAATCTTGCCCACTCCTATTTGGTATAGGCCTACGAAACAGTGCACTCATATCGGTTCGAACCAAATTAAAAAAAAAACGTATTTTTCCTGAACCGAAAAAACCGTTATACCGAAACCGTAAACCGAAATTTGGAATTTCAGTTTTCGGTACGTTAGTTTATTTCGGTTAAACAGTTGCATCACAAAGTTTCAAAAAGCGCAAAATTGCCAAAAGAAAAGTGATCGATTTTCCCTCAACTATAGGTTCAAAACTGATACTTTCATTCGTAAGTTCATTTTGCCAGTGTATTCGGAAGTATTAGAGATGTGGCCACATTTTTAGGACTTACGACAACCAGTGGCCAGAGTGTTGAAACGTCGAGGCAACGTGTTGTGTCATGGGCGTCCTCATAACAGAAGGAGGGCTTTAAGGTCGTCGACTACATTAATGAGGAATGACATACGAATTAATAATCCGTAGAGAGGCAAAACGATATAATTCAAATTCCCCATATATATCGGACACCTTAAAACTTTTGTTTTATACTCCATTAAAAGTACCCCCCCCCCCCCCCCGTGAAATATGGCACCCTTATTTAACTACCTGTAATCAAAGTTTTATACAAATGCATGAATTAATTTAAACATATACACATTTTTTTGGAACCTACTGCAATTACTCCCTCCAATAAAAGTGGTATTCATGTAAATGTGATTTAAATGCTTGTCATTTACCGGTATTCTTTCAATCCTTCCATTTAAGTACCATGCATGTACGCAGTTTAACACGAACAGGAGGTACATGTATCACAAATAGAATAAAATATTAGTAATGTCAAGTATGCACTCACTATAATTATTACAGATAATTCAGACACAATGGTGGCAATAATTAGTTACTGTATATTTCTAGGTGTACTTATTCGCCAAACTCATGCAGGAGCGCTCTAGCGGCAAAAGTGTTAACTATATCATCATATGAGAGTCGCACGCCATGACGGTTGCTCACTAGACAGTTGCTCCCACTATATAAATGTAATTTAAAATAGAGATTATAGCAGTTGCACAGAATATTGGTAATATAAAAATTTACGAAACCAGGAGCAACTGGACATAATGAAGAACTGTTCATAGAGGGATTTGAAATGAGTTTTCAACGTTAACATATGGCCCTGCTAGCACAGTCGCACACCTATATCAGTTGTTAAAAGGTTGCCTTAATAATTAAATTAAATAAATATTAGAACGATTGTCATAGTGAGCAAACTGGTATAATATCGACAAGATAAGTCATTTCGCTCATGAAATAGCCTATGGAACAGTGTTGTCTATAGCAGTTGTTTCTAATAACAGTTGCACAAATAACAGTTGGAAGGAAATTAAAATAAAAAAGATATATGTGAACGACTCACAATTGAGCAACGCCGATCCGTCCATAAGAAACAATGCTATGTCAGTTGCCGTTATAAACGGTTGCACACAAAAAGGCTACATTCAATTTTCAAGACTGGCATTAATGTGCAACTGGTAGGTGGGCAACTGTTATAACCAACATGTAAGTTATTTTATATGGTCTTAAGGTCAATAGTTAATTATGACAGTTAAATTGTGACCAGTCGAGCGTAGGTCAGTCGATAGACACCATTAGACTAATAAATAATAAATTAAATAAATAAATAAATAATTCGTAAATTAAAAAATAAATAAAGAAATAAATAAATAAATAAATAAAAAAAATGAATAAATAATTAGGAAAGCTCGACTTGACCTCACAACAAATTTGACATAGTGAGCAACTGATATATTAATTTTATTTTATTTCTTTAAATAATAATATTAAAACCAATAATTTCACGCATTTAACGTTTAAAAAAAAGTGTATTTTATTTAATAATATTGGCGTACTTATTGTTTCGGGCAACTGTCATACCATGGTTCATACTGTCTCGGGCACTTGCCATAATATGCTACTAACCCAACTGCAACGCGAGATGGCCACCGCTGTACGATGCATAGGTGGAACTACTTTACCGTTTCACGATTGTCTTATGTATCGATTTACGAGGGTGCGTCGCTAGTAGCGATTAAGATAATTTTCAAGCCAGATAACTAAATTATGCCACTGAGGAATTTCCCACCATTCACATTAAATACGGAAATGTTTTCTGTTTTCCTGCTTAATTTTTATTTCCTAATTTTCATTTATTGCTTAGTTCACTTCATTTACTTTTTCAATATCCTAATTGAATATATATCATGTGGTCGTCTTATTATAGCTTGTTGTAAACGTATAGCTATTATTAATTATTATATTTGTGGGGAATTATTGTCCTGTAATCGTTTTTTTTTTTATATGTAAAATGATAAACTAATGGAAATGCATCTAAGTTTCAAAGATTTAAATATATTAGGTCCTAGTGTAGATAATTAAATTTTTACAAGAACTAACTTATTAAGCCGCTGATGACTCAGTTATGCCTCAGATATTTGATCGTAAGAGGAAGATCATTATCGGTCACTCTTAATTTGAACAGCCGATCGTCGTTTCGATACCTGCCACTGCCGTCCCCTGCAATTTATCCAGACTGAAAGTTGAAACGTTTTCATCCGGTCAAAGGGCGAATACATTCGGACTTTTATTAGCCAAGGATATTAGTCCATGGACAGTTTTACACCATAAATATAATGTACATAACGAGGGTGCTCAAGTAGACCTACATACGAAAAATATTATGCGTTTGTTCTACCCGTTTGTGGGGGGTTATAGTTATACATAGCTTTTATAGTGTTGGATACTGAGATACCGTAGACCTAGCAAGATCAAACAACTTATATTTCGGGGTGAGCGAACATGACATACAAAACATATTGGCATGTGCTTTATCTGTATTTACGTACGTATTATGCCCCTCTGGGTGTATACGTATTTTAAGGTTACCAAATTATCTGTGCTTTTCAGATCGAAAATCCTTATTTTTCCAGGCTGCTAATTTGTCTGTTTGAGAAAATAAATCACAAATGTTTTCCTTCAACGTTTCGATTTGTAATGCCAAAATGGGTGGTATGGGGGCTTGGGCCACGGAAAAACTTCTTGATTTCATTAGTTTGATTTGTTAAGTAAGATTTTGAGATTTTTGAGGGGAAAAAGGAAACTCAGAACATATAACACGAACTGTAAACATTACGGTGAACAACAATTGCAACGGTAATAGCGATGTTTATAGATACGTAGTTAAAACACCTCTAAGTCCAACCATTCAATACGGGAAAAATGGTAGTGGTATGCGTCAACGCGTACCACCACAGATTAAGCACTGTGTATTGGTATCTAATGACTTAATTGACGTTCCTCACAAGCCTCGAATTATAAAATAGCTGAAGTAATTACTGGGAAGCATTTAACATAAATCTTATCTTAAGAGGTAAATATATGTAGGTAAAAAATATTTTAAATTTAAATCTGTGATCACTCAAAGCTTTAGGTATTAACATTATTAAGTTACACACAGCTTTTTCCATTAGTCTCTTCTTACATACCAGGGTGTATTTTAATTTTTTTTTCTTTCAAGGAATATCTCTTATTTAATTTTCATTGTTAAATAATTTTGATAGGCTTCACGTTTAAAATTGAGGATTTCAAATATTTGTCAAGAGTTACATATTTATATTGTTTTGGTATTGCATATTTTTTTAATGTCTATAAGTATATGTTTTCAAATACGTTTCTATCCATTATGCTGTGCCTATGATTTACACTTGTGGAAGGATTTGTGCTCTGTTGTAATATGCATTATTAATTGGATGATGCGTAGCTAGCGAAGCGAGATTCCATTCCACTACACTGGAGAAAAAAATCCGCGAATGGTTTTTTCTTTTTTTCTGTTTGTATATTGGGTGTTATGTTAACACATTCCGGTAAAAACGATACTACAATTGCAAGAAATTTATGGAGGCAGGCCTTCGAAATCTCTGAATTTATAACTGCCACGGTTTTTGAGCGCCAATCGAAAAAAATGTAGTTCTCTTTAAAATCGACAATTTTCAAGGTTTTGATTTTTAATGAATTTTCGCCTCTTTTCCCCCCCCCCCCCCCCCCTTGGGTTTCTCCCCCACTTTATAACACTACATATTTTATTCGATTGTAATGATTTCGCACATAACATTAATTTTATGAATTAATATATTCGTGTGAAATTCGAGCGCAATTAAAAAATATTTCTCGTGAAAATCGCAATTTTACGCTTTTTTTTTCGTTAAAAAATTACGCTCATCCAACGCCTGAAAGCGTTTACGAAGCGTTCCTAGTAAATAATAAAATGCATAATACATTCAAAAAACTTATTCGAATTTGATGAACGTTCTAATGTATATACAATTGCAAGCTTAATCTTAAAAAATGGACAGTGTTTTAATTATGTCTTTCCCATGCAGATTGCAGAGTGTATAGCTACCTGGAACATGGCTATTAGAGACCGTTCATGGTTAAATGAATAATATCGCCATATCAGGAACCCATTTCCAATCTCTCTCGTGAGATTAATTGATATACAAATGGAATCATCAGCTCATACGTTGGTTCTTCGTGATGGTTAGGGTATCTGAGTATTTTATAATATTTTATAATCTTTGAAAATTCACGGAAATTTCCTTTATCAATGATGTCCTTTGCTCTGTAGAGTTATAACGTAAAATCACCCAATCACTATCACACCGTTGTTAAACATGACACAACTTAGATTATGACGATGTCGAATAAACACTCGACTACTAGTCAATAATCTATAGGCCAACATAATATATGATACGTCGATAACGACTACAAACGACTAATTGTATAACCCCTTCAGCGCCCCTGTTCGCTTTATTTTCCTGTCTGTCCGTCCCGTAGGTGCGTATACGTCGAGTATACCGATAAAAACCAAAGTCGTCTACGATTTCCATCCGTTTTTTATAGCATTACTTTCAAACAACAAGTGGGTTACAGAATGTCCACGTGTTTGATCGTGCATGTGTTGTTATTTTTTTTCTCAAAATAATCATTCTAATAATATTCTTACTTTACAAAAAAACATTTTGGAATAGTTCTGAACTGAAAATAGGGAGGGACAAATAAACATTTTGAACAATCTGCTATTTTTTCTGTCCCAATGCAAGAATGGATGTTAGTTCTCATAGCAAATTCTTTGTCATCAGCTTATTTGTCTTATGAACTTTGTGTTGTTTTGTTTTTACAATAAATGCATCTACGTTTGCAAAGATTTAAATTAATATTAGGTGTTCATAAAATCAAAATCAAAATTAACTACTATATTTAATCTGTGGTGCTCAGTAAGCATTAAAAAAAGTGATCCATTGTTTTTCTCGGTACAAAAAGACGAACAGAAAGCTGCTGTGTAGTGGCCTAATCCCCTGCAGTTAGGCGGAATTAAGTGGGCCGTGCGTCATTTGCCTCCCTTTACCTGATTGTGGGTGATTCTAAAGAAACATGGGTTACACAATGCTTTCATAGAATGCCATTGATTTGGTTTTATATTGATGATTGTTTTGTTGTTTTTTAGATTAGTGTGTGGTATTTACAACATTCTCTTCCTTTAGTCGCCAACGTGCCCCTAGATATAGTGCTGAGATACCGGAGATATTTCATATTGCGGTTATTCGGTGCACTTGCCACAACTTCAGACTTATATATATTTTTGTAGAAAGAATCGACATTGAAATCATTTTTATATTTTAGACCAGGAAATTTGTCTCAAATAATCAATATCATATCGAAATTTCACAACATGTCTCTTCGGTGATGATTTACTACAGTTAATTAACTGCCTTGCATCCGTTAAGACTATTCCACCTGTAATTGCGGATTCCACTCAGCCGTAGCATGCAGTGCTCTGAATTTTTTGTCAAACCACACAGGATCAGTTGTCTCGCAAGCAAGGTGATACCATATTGGTTTTAGTTGTATTTAATTTAATTAAGGACCGAGTAAAGAGTCTTTCCGCTCTCGAACGTATATGACGTTCTCGCTTGAGAAGAATAACACTTGGTCAATCATTATAAAGTGAAAAATAATATGCATTCGGCATTTCAAGTTTTCAATAGCGGTTAGTATCTTCCCGGTATCACCCTTGCGGGGGGAGGGGGACTTCGCGATTTACAAGCTGGCGGATTAAAATCAGTTTAGTTCTTTTGCTCTATGTAAATATTTTTAATTTTATATAATGGGGCCAATAAATCTATTGTTCTATTCACATAATTGTTAAGTTTTTACCGATGATTAAAGAAGATGTAAACGCTTACGTTGAAGCGAAGAAATATCTAAGTAAGTGGTCTTCTCACATATAGTATAATTTTGTATTGACTATTTTCCGGTAAGCAGCATAATTTCGTGAGTGTATTGGTTTTACCAGCTCTCAGTGCGAAAAAGAAGCTGATGATTTATCAGCATCAAACTCATATCAAAGGGGTATTAACCCGCTAAAATAAATAACAACATTTGATAGATAGCCTGGTTAACAGAAAAAAATAATTGGGTCCACTATCACCTGAAAAACAATTGTTAAACTTGGTTGATTTTTTAGCTAGATCCCACGGCAAAAAATCCTTCCATGAAGAAAAAACATGGGACTGTGAAAGAGAACAACTGAGCGTGTTTAAAAAGATAATTAATCATTTTATTTACAACACCAAATGTGAAAAACCTTTGCCATTGTACAAAAACACAACAATCTAAATAAAACAAAATAGTCACTGCACCTAAGGGTGCTGCAGCAATCAAACAAGTTAACATCTCAAAGATATCTAAATCTAACAATGACGATCTTTATGCTCTCCGTGACCTTGGAGGATTTGATCCTAAAAATATTGGCCTTAATAATGAGTACTAGAGCAGTCATTTCTGAAATCGACTTTATATTTCGTAAATTGATTGCAATTGCTTGGCAATTGAATTACCAAACTTCAATAGCCGAAGCAAATTTTTTTTTAAATTTTGGAGTTAAAAATTTTACTTGTTACTAAGAAAATTGGTCTTGGCGCTCGTCAACAGGCGAAATGATAATTACTTACTTTTCAATGCGAAAATAGGGAAAAGAATGAAAAGCTTGGCAAACTTCTATATTCACAGCAAAGAGAAGACCGAGACTGTTGAAGGAGAGCTGGGCTGCCGTTTTAACACATTTTTGTATTAATGGGGGATATTACATCTTTTGCTGTTTGTTTCTAAAGGGTGAATGATGGACTTTGAATGATAAATTGTTGAGAGTTGTATTATTTAATTTATTGGGCCCACGGTACCCCTAAATTTGCCCCCTGTGTTTTGGGCTTAGATATTTATATGGCTAAGAGCATGTTTAATTTCAAGTTTGTACAAATACTACGCCTGAGTAATTGCGCGTTTTGATTTTAATTTTGATATTCCCCGGTCCGATGTCGGTCTTTGGTTGTTGAAAGACTAAAGTGATGCGCCTATGAGAGGCATCTAAGTGTTGTGCCCAAGTTTCAAAGTTCTAAGATGTAAGTTTTCCTGTATAGCCGTTTTTTTTTTTTTTTAATTGGAAAGTAACTAAATCCCTCTCTGCTCAACACCCTCCCAAAAAAAATCACGAAAATTAATGGCTCGCCTGTGGGGATGTGCTATTACGTCATCAGATCCGTTTACTTCTAATTTTCTGATTTTCTCTTGTGTATTGACTCAAGGAATCTAATACATGATTAACAAAAGGGCAGACAGACATACCAGAAATGCCATACCAGGACACAAAAGCAGGACGTTTCCGCCCTCCCCCACCGAGCGGGGTTAGGACAAGATATAGGCAGTATAAACTAATGTTTAAACTCGCTGTTAAAAAACCCGTTATTAGAAGCTGAACTAAAACCATGAAACCTTAACTCTTTTCAACTGTCCCACCCCGCATGGGGATGCGGGCGGGTGGGGGGGAGTCGGACACAAACGAGCTTCAACACACACCTCCACCCCTTCTGACAAAATTGTTTTGCTGTATGGCTGTTCAATTTATGAATTGCTAGCTGGTTTGCTACTAGGTAAAAAGACAAATTTATTCATAGGTCGATACACTACACAACCTATGATTGAACAATCATTTAATAAATTTGAAAAATGCAAAGAATCGCCGACCTTTAAGCGGTTTCAAGTTGCGTCGAGCCGGCCAACCCTCGACTGAAGGTTTTTTCCTAGGATTTGCTCAGTTGGTAATGCGATTGCGGGGGATTAAGTCCTCTTAAAACCCCTTCACATCTGAATTTTACTTATCAACGCTAGGAAATAAAAACCCCAAAAAAATTAATTAGGGTGCGTTTATTAAAGATTTTCAAGATTTTAATAGTTTTTTTTTAGAATTTTAAAAAAATTTGGAAAAAATTTTTAATTGTGAATAAATCCAAAATTGTGTAGGTATCGAAAATAAAATAGACTAAAATTTGAAAATTTGTATTTAATTTTAAATTTTAAACCCCTAAATTAAATCCTAAATTCCGCTGGGAGACTGAGTAAACCTTGCAATCTTTACTCGTATTTCGTACTGGATGTTTTCCATAATATTGTATGCATTTCAAACATGTTTTTATAATTTTTTTAAATACAATTTTTATTCAGAAATTCAAAATCTTTCAAGCCGGAGGTTTGAACCTAGTCTTCCACATTCGGGTATAAAGGGCACCTAGCCAACTAGACTAGGAAAACGCCAAAGTCGTTGTTTAGACGAGTGAGCGAGCAGGTGTTGAGAAATCGGAACATTTGCATTAAGTTTTGATAATAACTATGAAAACGCCAAGTCGTTGTTAGACGAGTGAGTGAGCCATTTGTTGGTACCTGGTAACATCCATTTCTTCCCCTACCTAAGGCCTTTCTAGGCTATCATAGTTCGAGTGGCGCATTATGGCCTTTAGTTAACGCGCCCTTATACCAACTAGACTCAAAATCCTATCATCAAACTTAAATGCAAATGTTCCCGTGTAGAGACAGATACCCCCGGTATGGGATACCCCCCGGTATCCTCAGCTCTAGGGATTGGATAACCCCCCGGTTATCCTAGCCCTAGGCTGGAGTTACCCCACGCAGGGCTAGGATACCCCACGCGATATAAAACGTGTTAAAGACGAAAGGGGGTACTTTGATCCCTAGGGCTAGGATACCCCCCACGATTAACGTGTTGAAAACGAAATGGGGTACTTGGTCCCTAGGGTGTGATAACCACACACGATATAACGTGTATTAACGACCGGGAAAAGGAGGGTACTTGTTCCCTAGGATGGGATACACCCCCAGATATAACGTGTATTACGACCAAGGAGAGTACTTGGTCCCAGGATGGGATACCCCCCACGATATAACGTGTGTTACGACCAAAGGAGGGTACTTGGTCCTAGGGCTGGGATACACCCCACGATATATCGTGTGTTACGACCAGCGGAGGTACTTGTCTCCTATGAGATGGGATACCTCCCACGATATACGTGTGGTTACGACCAAGAGGAGTAAACAAAATTTCGTCCCTAGGTATGGGGATACCCCCCACGATACACGTTGTTACGACCAAAGGAGGGTACTTGGTCCCCTAGGGGATGGGATACCCCCCAACGATACACGTGTGTTCCGACCCAAAGGAGGGTACGGTACTTGGTCCCCTAGGGATGGATACCCCCCACATATAACGTGGTATTAACGACCAAAGGGAGGGTTATTTGGGTCCCTAGTGATGGGATCACCCGCATGATATTACGTGTATTACTACCATAAGGATGGTACTTGGTCCCATAGGGATGGGATACGCCTCCCACGATACAACGTGTGTTCCACCAAAGGAGGGTAAGCGTACTTGGTCCCTAGTATGGGATACCCCCGCACGATATAACGTGTATTACGACCAAAGGAGGGTACTTGGTCCTAGGGATGGTATTACCCCCCACGATTAACTGTATTACGACGCAAAGGAGGTACTTGGTCCCTAGGGATGGGATACCCCCACGATAGCAACGTGTAGTACGACCACAGGAGGGTCTTGGTCCCTAGGGATGGGATACCCCCCACGATATAACGTGTATTCACGACCCTCCTTTGGTAGTAATACACATATAACGTGTATTAACGACCCTCCTTTGGTAGTAATACCCGATATCTCGTGGGAGTATTCCCATCTCTAGGGACCAAGTAACCCTCCTTTGTCGCAATACACGATAGATCGTGGGGGTATCCCATCCCTAGGGACCAATACCCTCCTTTGGTCCGCAAGCACGATATATCTGTGGGTGGGTATCCGCATCCCTAGGGACGCAAGTACCCTCCTTTGTTCTAATACACGTTATATGTGGGGAGTTTCCCATCCCTAGTACCAGTACCCTCCTTTGGTCGTAATACCGATATATCGTGGGGGGTATCCCCGATCTCTAGGGACGGCAAGTACCCTCCTTTGGTCAGCATACATACTATATAATCGTGGGGGTAATCCCATCCGCTAGGGACCAAGTACGCACTCCTTTTGGTCGTAATACACGTTATATCGTGGTGGGTATCCCATCCCCTAGGGACCTAAGTACCGTACCCTCCTTTGGTCGTAACACACACGTTGTAAATCGTGGGGTATCCCATCCCTAGGACAATTACCCCCTCCTTTGGTCGTAATAACACGTTATATCGTGGGGGGGATCCCATCGCTAGGGACCAGTACCCTCCTTTGGTCGTAATACACGTTATATCGTGGGGGGTATCCCATCCCTAGGGACCAAGTACCCTCCTTTTTGGTCGTAACACACGTTATATCGTTTGGGGTAATCCCATCCCTAGGGACCAAGTACCCCTCCTTGTTGTCGTAATAGCAATGTTATTCCGTGGGGGTATCCCATTCCTTAGGACCAGTACCCCTTTTGTCTTAATGCACGTTTGAAAATCGTGGGGGGTAATCCTATCCCTAGGACTAAGTACCCCTTTTGTCTCAATACACTTTATAATCGTGGGGGTATCCTAGCCCTAGGGACCAAGTACCCTCCTTTTGTCTTTATAACATGTTAATATCGTGTGGGGGTATCCTAGCCCTGTCGTGGGGTACTCCAGCCTAGGGCTAGGATACCGGGGGGTATCCCATCCCTAGAGTTGGGATACCGGGGGTATCCCATCCCGAGGCTGGGATCCGGGGGGTATTCCATCCGGGGGTTCTCAGTCCTGCTACACCGGGTAACTAACCACATGCTCGTCACTCGTCTTCCAACGGCTTTGGCATTTTTCCTAGTATCGAGCCATAATGCATCCAACCTTTCTATTTGTTTTTGTTTGTTTTTAGGGCAGAAAGCCATAAGACCCTTACATCACACCACTCTTAAAACTTGAAAACTGAACAAGATAAAACGATTAAGGGATACATAAATTTTGAATTACACGTTTAACTGTATCCTTTTATCTTGATGTTGATTTAATAGTAACATTGAGAAAATTAAACGAAATATGATTGATCGTTCTACTATAGTTGCTTTGCGCTCCCGCTATAACAAACATCTTGAATGTTTACATATTTATTTAGTAAATTTGTTTTTCCCTAGATTTTTAGCTTTACCTGGAAATAGCTATTCTCATCAAATCATCAATAGTTGTTTCATGGTTTGCATGTCCACTAAGGTCGCGTCTCAAGAATCTCCGAACAAATTTATATCGTGATAGATTGATTGATTTTTAAGGTATTTTTTTTACCGTGTATAAATCAAAAAAGAGTGTAATTAAATAAATAATAGTTATCTGTTCGGTCTTCGTGATGGTTATGGTTGCCGGTCCACATTTAATAAATCTATTATAATTCGTATAAACTAGAATCTCATGGGAAAGTAACGGAAAACGATTATCGATTATGTCCTGCAAAACCATCACCAAACACTTCCAGTATCTCCGTTGTGTGTAACTTATAATCTTTAAACAGTAATATTAATATTTAGATATGACCCCTCATCCACCCACAAACAATAACCAAGCCAAAACACATTTAAAAATCGAAAATAAGGTAATAGTTTTCTAAAACAACTTAGATAGTCGATCTGCACCAACTGGACGGGGCAGTGTTGTTAAGTAATTGAGTGAACGTATGATTATTGTATTCACAATTTTGTTTTACATAACCGTACTGATGGATTAACTTTAGTGCTATATTAATAATGAAACCTCATTTAAATTACTTTTTCTCAAAATGCTTAAAACTTCAAATGAAATCTTATACACATTTTCTGATATTATTCTTGATTCAGAGTCGCTATAATCTTGACCAAGAAAAACGATACACAACGGTAAAAATACGAAAACTTCTAACACACAATAAAACGAAACCCTTGAGACCCCTCCCAGACATCACCTACACATGACTCACGCTAATCAGTCAAATTGAACAGTAAGTTTTCTCAAAAAGTCGTCGAAAGGAACCAAGGATGCATCTTAGCTATGGGGAAAAACGAAGAGGACTTATAATACTGAACTAAGCGCGAGCATGGGAGTAAGCAACAGCGTCAAAAGACGTATAGCACAATCAGAAATAATACGTTCCTTTCCATTGTTAAATCTGTGAGGTGCCAGGTAATGAATGTTATTTGGTGACTCTAGCGCACCCCCGACACCCAGGGTCAACCAAAAAATATTGTAATCGTCCCCCTCGTTGAAGGATAATGACAACAAATAATCACATATTTAGTCAATCGAGCTTTTGTTCGGTTTGAATCGTCATACACGCGCCGACTGATAGACGAACAGACGAATACAGATAAGTGAAGGTCAAACAGGGCGCTTTGCTCAGTAAAATAGAGACATTTAAACAAAAACGCATTTTCTTCTATGCATTAGCCTCCCCCAAAAAATTTTTGATTTTGGGGAAAAAAGGTTTGAAAAAATGTTCAAACGATGCTTACAAAATGAAGTCTTGTGCAACTAATATTTTACATTGGTAATCCATAGCAAGTTAATACTGCTTTTATAAAATTATTCTATTTTAAGTTTTAACAAATAATTTTTTAATGGAACTTAAAAACGATTCCACAATAACAAAAAAATTGGGAAATCAGCCAAAACCGTACACAATCATAAGTATTGAGAATCTAAATAGGGCCAAAATTATGTACCCTTAAACATTTTCGCACTGTAAGTACATTTTTCTCACGGGACCATTAGTGACTGCATCCTTGCAAAGCTTGGCAAAAAAATTTGGCACGAGCTTTACATTTCAAACAATAGTTGAATGAAATGTTGACAGTCTTTGCAAGGATGCAACACTGGGCATGGGCCGAAAATGTAGATAGTACTAAGCTTGGCCACTTCTTTGTAGATCCCATACTTTTGATTGTTTAAAGGTTTGGCTGATTGTGCTACAATTTTGTGTGTGATTTATGGGTTTATATGTCACAAGGTTATCTAAAGCAGTGGGGGGGGCTAATAATCTAACTCAAGTCCATTAACATAGGAAATAATAGATCAAATGAAAATATTATAAGTTCAGAAATTATTAGGCGTAGTATCCCAAATGCGTGCATATAATAATTATTTTTGTTTGAGTGTGAGTGTGAGTGCGAGTGCTTGTCCTATAGTATTAAATTCAATCTTTATGACAGCTGGCCATAAGTATGGATGACTCACAGGGGATTTAGCGTCTAAATCAATACAAAAAGTAATGTTTACAAAAATAACTAACCTGAGAATAGCAGCACAGCATGACTAAGTAATGATGCACATTGTTGTAAATTGATGATATGCAAACTGGTGATGGAATGAATTAAACAAACAGTGAAACCAATGTTGTCATTAATTAGATAAAGAATATACATGGGTTACTGCAAGTGTGAAGCATTTATTTGTTAAAAGTAGGCCTATCTAAACATGTTTGTAAATGGTAGCTTTACAATGTTCAATTTTATAAGTATGGCGTATTTCACGATTCAATTCACGGTTCAAATTTCGGTTCAATCGAGGATTTATCTTCTACTATGGTACATGAACAGGTTAGCTTTGGAGCAACGATTCAATAATGTACCCCAGAGGATTTTTTAATCGATTCTTGTAATGTATATCAGACAATAACACATGCTTTTTGATCTGTAGATTTCATGGAATTATAAACCCAATATAATATAACACTTAATGGTTCTCCATGAACTACTATTTCCCCCAAGCGTTAGATTTGTTTATCAATTTCTGAATTCTTCTGAATCCAAACGGGTGCAATAGTTACTATGAACGCAACGGAAATAACGTTTATTTTGAATCACGGAATAAATATACATTTTGTAAAAAAAAATCCCGCCAGAGAAGTCACCGCGTATGATTGGCTGACACGCGCTGCCGGCGTCGCACGAAACCAATGAGAGCTCTTCTGCATTGACCCTCTACAGCGCGAAATCCAAGTGTGATTATTACCGATTTTTAAATGTGGTATTGCAAGGAAAGCTTTTAAGGAATCCATTTATGGGTTTTGACGTATTCAGCTTTGTGGCATGTCAACTTTTACGATATCTATGTATAAACAATTTGGTTGTCATCTGAAAACCTTATTAAACACTTTTATTCCATGTTTTTTTTTGTTTTTTTTTTTGTTGTTGTTTCTAATGAGAACGTGTTTACTTGATGGGGGAAATGAATCTAAGCTTTGGGATTTAATGCGATTGACGTGAGAATTAAGAATTGCCTTGGAAAGCACGTATTTTATTCTGGATAACATGGATTGACAGGTGCGTTTTCACACAGGGGGGGGGAAATAATACATCATAATAGACTGAAAGTAAAAAACACGTAGTTTGAACAGAAATTTTATTGTGCGCTCGTGTTGTGTGAGTGAGCGTATGGTGTATGAAAGAGGAGGGAAACAAAATATAAGAAAATGGTGTGAGGTAAAAAAACTTCTTTTAAACATGGTCTTTGTCTAAATGTAATTGAATATACATACAATGGATTTATATGGAATTAATTTAACCATTTAATTTCCAGAAGCTATATTGCGATAGTTCATTTAATCTGAAATTTCATTGATGAGCGGAGTGAAGATTCCATTTCTTCACTAACACTGGAGAAAAAAAATCCGGAATGTTTTTTTGTGTTATTCTTATTTTTGGCTGTTTGTTAACACGATTCCGCGGCTAAACCGATATTCCATTTGCGATGAATTTTTCTGGAGGCCTTCGAAATCTTGAACCTAGAAATGCCACGTTTTTGAGCGCAATCGAAAAATTATTTCTCATGGAAACCGGGGGGGGGGGGAAAATTTTACGATTTTTTTTTCAGATTTAAAAAAAAATCGACTGATAACATCTATACATGCTCATTCGATTGCATGATTTTTCACAGAACCTTAATTTTATGAATTAATATATTCGTGTTAAATTTGAGGCACAGTCAAAAATTTTTCTCATGAAAATTGCAATTTCATTTTTTCAAAAATTTCTCCGACCTATAACACATAATTATTTATGCTTTATCCGATTGTAATGATTTTTTCATCAGTCCCTCTATAATTTTAATGAATTTATATATTCGTTGGAATTTGAGGTTACAATCAAGAATAATTTTAACATGTAATCTTAATATTAGGTTTAAACAAAATTAAAATTACATCAACAGACGGGTGACCTATCCACAATATCCAAAGAAACTCGTGCGTCAAGTGGGCCGAATTTCATTGTTGTCTCCAATATTGATTTTTGCTTTGGTAGCTTCGCAAACGCTTTTTCCAAGGCGCGTTGTTGGATGAGCGTAATTGGTGTAAGTTGAGCTGCCCCATGTGTTATGCAGTGGTATTTAAATTGAATTTTCCGGGGGCCCATTGCTATGGCCTGCGAGACACCTTGGTAATATTGTTTCAATTTAACGACGCAACCTGGGATCAGGGGCGCGTCAACCGGATAGGTATTTTGCATTTAGCATTCAAACACCATGGCAGCTACAATGCACCAATTACCTCATCCACACGCGCCTGAAAAGCGTTTTGCGAGCTTCCCTAAGTTTTAAACCACATTACGTCGAGTTTTGAATATAGAGAAACAGGGATAAATATCTCTATATGCTCTCAATCCATTCGCGAAGGCGTTCGCGTACTGCCAAGTTAAAACACTTAGTTTTCTTTATGGCTAATCCTGTAGTATTAACTCTTTTAAAGCGTCAATTGAAGTGTTTCAGATATAACATTATTGTAAATATTTGTTATTTGGCTCAGTAGGGTTCCATTTCAGTTTCCTCGCTTTATAAAACTGCCGTTTCTTTTGGGCATTTTCACTGCAATAAGTAACACCAAAACACATCCTTCTTTTTTGTTCCATATGTCTTGGATAGCTGCATATATACCGTTAGCAGCCTATTATTTTGCAACGAATTATAACTAACAATTTACCAATTATGTAGAACTAACAGTTTTTCTATAATCGTCTCGAGTCACAATGAAGGAGGTGTTTCTCCTAAATAGGGCACTGAAGTATTTGCACAGTGACTTTTAGTTTGAAAACGATAACAAATACTATAACTTTCGTCGCGCCTCTTCGTTGACAGTGTTGTAGAAGTTACATTTTATGTAATTACTTCAAATTCAATTACAGTTACTTGCTTGTGAAAGTAATTGAATTGCAGTTACAGTACTTTTATTACCCAAAGTAATCAAGTTACGGTTACCGTTACTGGTGTGTGGAAGTATTGAGTTACTTTTAAGCTACTTTCACTGAATTTCTTAAAAAATTAAATTAACTGAAGCACGACGAAACATATTTTTTTTAGTTCAATAATTACCCATGCAACTGTTCGTTGTTATCACCACAATATGCATCTCCCTCTATTGATATGTGTCAATCACTATAGACAGACCATACCACTATTCAATTTGTCAATCTTCAACAACGTTGCGGGGTGAGCATGGTAAAAATAAACACAGGATTTGGTCACAATGTTTTTAGAAACGTAACCCAAGCATCCAAAAACTTTAAAAAAAAATACAGCAAAACATTACGAATTCAAAAGCAATGAGTTGTAAAAGAACGGCTAAGTTCATGTACGTCCTTCTAACACTTGCGCATTCTAATTCATAAACGTACTTTGCCGCCTGCCCTAACAACATCCTTGATAGAGTTGGCAAAATATAATTCCATAACTATTAATTTGCAATGTAATAGTTTCATGCAAATTATATTTTAACGAGCTTTTTCAAGATGTAGTTACGGGTCAGTAAACGTTTGCATACGTTTACGTGTTATACGTTTGGCTGTATTTTCCACAAGTTTTTGTATGCGTTGGATCTCATTACTGTTCCAATTCCATTGAAGAATAAGTTTGGTTATGATTAGAATAATTTTTTCATAAAGTAGAAATGATAGCTATGCTAATACTACCCTCCATGACAACAAAACTTGTAAAAATACAGTCGCACCTTCACAGTGCAAAAGCAATGAGATATAAAAGAAATGGCCAAGCTTATG
Organism: Sweltsa coloradensis; assembly: GCA_024449915.1. Classification (NCBI taxonomy): domain Eukaryota; kingdom Metazoa; phylum Arthropoda; class Insecta; order Plecoptera; family Chloroperlidae; genus Sweltsa; species Sweltsa coloradensis. The sequence continues at coordinate 23,657 of JAMZAV010005964.1, read as the reverse complement.
GTAACTCTCCTACATTTTTTGGCAATCTTAATTAATAAAATTTTCCCTGTGACTGCTACTTGCATAGCGTCGCAAACTATGTTGCCAAAACTAGTGTTTCCCCGTCCTGGCCCGGGGTAAATTGGCCCAGAGCATGGCTCTGCTAATCGTAAAAGGTAAGGCGATTCAAGAGAAAAGTCCAACTCGCAAACATCAGCTAGAAAGAGCGGAATATCTTACTCCCGCGAAACTAGAGGCGAGCTCTGGCAATCGTCTTCGGGGACCTTGCCCCCTTCCCTTGACGACCCCCCGGCGACGATGACAATGACACAACGAACGATGACAAAGACGATGAACGGACCACGACGTAGAAATCCCCCTTCCTCCCTTACCCGTTGGCTGGTTCTGACCGACCATGGCCTCTCCTCCTCCCCGCCCTTAGCTTAGAGTGGTGCATCTATGACCTAACGGTTGACACGTCCCTTATCCAAATAAACCAGAAAAAAAAAAAAAAAAAACTAGTGTTACAAATGCAAAAGTTCGTGCAAATTTATTTTGCCAAGCTTTGCAAGGATATAGTCACGGGGCAAAGTGAATTGAATTTATGTTGTAGAAGGGTACATAAACTTGACATTTTTTTAGATCTCGTTGCTTTTGATTGTTTAGGTTTGGCTGTATGTTTATAAGTTTTTTTTAATGTGTGGGATATCATTTATTTTGAGTGTGTAAGGTTTGGCTGTATTTATACAAGTTTTTGTTATGTGTGGGATCTCATTACTTGTTCTAGTTCCATTGCAAAATTATTTGTTTAAATATAATAATTGTATCAATGTCGATTTAATTGCTATGGTATTACCAATTAACAATAGAATGTAAACTATCTAGTGGTCCAAAACTTGCTTTTTGTACATAATGTTGGTGATCATTCTGTCAAGTAACTATAGTTACTTTACTTGTAGAATGCCTGTATTAAGGCTTATATTAAAACCTTTATTTTAAGGCCTTTCAGCAAACGTTTTTCAACATTTTCTTTCAAAAGACATTAATCACTAATGAAACTTAACATGTTATGAAAAATTATGAGCGTTGTATTCCAACCCGTTTGCCAGAATCACGCTTGCCCGATTGATGAAAGTGACGAATTAGTTAGAGTCGTAGCCATGTTTCAAGTCTTTTTTTTTTACCAAGCAGGAATGTTCTACACCAACAAATTTTGCATGTATTGTCAGGTACCTATATTCCCCTGATGTGATAGTTTTTTAAAGTTCACATCACACGTGTCATGACGGCTGCGTGACGCCCACGCATCCTAAACATCTTCTTGCAGTATAGGTGCCAGCCGAGAGTGTTTAGCGAACCGCGGCTTGGCTTCGGCGTCTTTACGGGCACTAGATAATTTAAATTTCATCCTCTATTTCACTAGGCATTTCGAATCGGTTTGAACTTTTCAGGGAAAATAACATAGCTGGCCCATAGAAATTGTCAATTTTTTCTCACCACTGGTTGAAACTCGGGGGCGGGTTCAAACTCATGTACTACTATATTATGGGTTCAAGCGGATCAGCGGAAAAAACATCGTTTCTATCATTACACACTAAAAATATAGTTCAATGTTTTTCATTGTTTGAGTTTTTGAGACATCGTTATATTATTTTATATAACTGTCCAGTACAATCATGTACGAAAAGTAACTCTAAAAGTAATTGAAAACTGATACATTTACTTATAAAAGTATTTCAGTTTACAGTCCACATTACAATAAAAGTAATTCAAGTAGAAACTCAATTACTTAAAAGCTAATTTATTACTCTACTCCATCTACTTTTACTCAGTTACTTTACACTGAGCATTGACACGTGAAATAACTCTGTACTATGGTGCCGATCAATCATTAAACTGTTTGCGGATGTCTCTGTCCCGGTGGCGGGAATGCCATGGGACTGGGTGGTAGGGATGATCGCTTCCCCCTGATTGCTTGAAATTTCTTGTTTAAATAGAAATATGGTCAGATGAGTGAATACATGTTCATACTATAATACTCTCATCTAAACTTAAAGTCTTTCCACAATATAAAACATAATTAAAATTATCTCAAATAATCAGATATTATTTTTGGAAGTGTGGCTATTAAAAGTCATGACCACTTAATTACTTTACGAGATATTTAGGATTGAAATTTAGGTGTTCTTATCTTCTACATTGTTAGGGCCAAATAACACTTTGAACACCAAATTAGCTGCAGTAAATACAAAATAATCTAAAAACAATTCAAGAATAATTTTATAACATTGTTATATCCTCAATCATGATAATGAATCTTTTAAAAAAAATCCCTCACCGACTCATTGATGAGAATTGACCAAAGTTACAAATTTAATACAAAGTACCCATGACCTGAATACGTGGCGACACTGTATTGACTTCAACCATAGTCAATAAACATAGACAAATAAAATAAATAGGCCTATGGTACATTTTTTGACAGTCCTTGCAGTATCTTTGGCCAAATTAATGTATTGTCGCCAATAGTCATAAAGACCACTTTCATGCGTGTTTTAAGGCTGTTTAATGTTTTATTAACCAACTTAGGTGAGCACTGGTAATTTCCTTCAAAGCAATAAAAATATGCTCTGTATCTATTTATTGAATTCCATAATTCACAGACCATATGAAATATGAATAAATAGAAATTTAATGTAACATAGTAGGCAATACCAAGTGAAGATATTTAAAAAATATGTTTTTTAAATGGGTGTAATTGGCAGTTGGGGAAGTCACCCGCTGAAGCGGCTTTAATGAGTTTAATATTATTTTTATTGTTATCTTTGTTGATGATATTTTTTGTAAATATAAAAGCGTTTATTTCGCATTCTTATGAACGAACAATGTAAGTATTGACAACACATCGTATTTCTATAAACTCTTACGTTTTGTAAAGAATCGATCATAATAATGAATGAAGAACGACTGGACCTTTCTAAACATTTTGAAAAGTTAACTTGCATACTTAAGCTTTAGTTCGTCCAGTTGTAACCTACTTAATCAATATTGAACTGTTCAAGTAAAGTATATCATAAATGCATACCAAGTACATAAGCTTTGTGTATGAAAAACGATGATAAACTGCTAGCTCTTACCAATTTACTCCTCTCTCTCTTTACAGAGTTTAAGTGTCCGCGAGCCTCTCCCTTCTCTCATCTCCCCAGTGCGAACCGTATATTTTATTTTTATGAAGGTTTCTAGTAAGATTGAATGAAATAATATTTTATCCAACGCAAAGTGAGCCCCGCATTATCAACACCAAATCCAAATTTTTCCAAATTTTCACGTCTTGGTTTTACATATTTATGCACACAAAAGGTCTGAAGGCACGCGTTTCTTCAGTTGAATAGAATACTAAGCGCACAGATATAACAGAGTACACTACGTGAACTCTGTTATCGGTGCTAAACGTGACCGTAACCCAGACCAAAACCTATCCCCTCACAGTAGTTTGGATTTTTTTTTGTGAGATCTGAAACGAACTTTCGGGCTCGCCATGGGCGGTAAAACTGCTGCAATTGTCATCTCTTTGTGTGGATCATAGTGGAACATTGAGAAAAATTCCTCGCGACAGGGGGGGGGGGGGGGGGGGAGTGTTAGAAGAAAATTCAGTAAAATATTTAAAGAAAATCATAATCATATTAATGCTAATGCTTGCCATATACCTTGTAGCTTTGATGTAAATGTAATTTAAATCGTTCCCAAAGCCAATTTACAGTGAATTCCATTACACACGCGGTGACGTTTAAATTATTAACGCGTTGTTAATTCACATGACATCAATATGTGTTTTAAAACATGAAAAGTCTTCATGAATGGGCAGTGTGTTTTGAGATAATAACAAGATTGCGAAAGATTAATATGTATAAATATAGTGTAAGAACGATGACATTTGACATGCAGTTAAGAACCATACATCCGCGTGTTCACTTTCATTAGTATTTATGCTGCACATAATTTCATTCACTACGACAGTGTTGCTCGAACACTAAGCGGGCCGCCGAAAACTCTGTTATGGCGGTCCCGAATGGATTAAAATCCCGTCGGGACAGCAAACATGACTTGAGGTTTTTCTTTTTTTTCCTCATACGTTTATACAAATGCAAGGGATTAAGTCCTCTTAAACATCAACGCATATTAAAAAACACATGAAATAATAATTTTAAAAAGTAATACAGGCTATTTAACCGCTACACTCAAAAAAATATTTCATTCAGGCTAACTATAATGGAATTTAGCAATCAATTAGAAAAAATATTTTGGGCCTACCATGACTCCCAAAAAATTGTCAAACATGACATTTTTCGAGCTAGGTCCCATGGCAAAAATCTCCATAAGAAGAACATGGGAACGATCTTAATGCCCCGTGATGACCCTTGGATGGATTTTGATCCAAAAAAAAAAAAATAAAATGGACCCATTATTGCCGTACTCGACAGCCTTTTCTGTAAATTCTATATGTTTTTGTTTTGTAATTTTGGCAGTAGTTCGGTCAAAATATGCCTGATTACCAAGATGGGGTGTGATTTTGGAATGCTATTTTTGCGTGTTTGAGGGTATTATTTGGGCACAGTTTCAATACACGATGTTATAAAGGGGCATTTTAGATTGGTACTATGCTCTTATCTATGTTGGAACGCAAAAAGAAGCAGGGTTAAAGCCGATTAGGAAATTTTCCATAACACAATTTCGCCAATTTTCTGGATCAAAAAATTAAAATTCTTGTTAAATCACAGTATCAAGATTCATTTTTTGAAGCGGTATTTAAGTGTAGTATTGGTGCGATATATCACGTGTTAAAAAATAATTTTAGGGGTTTTTAGCCCTTTAAAGGGTAAAAATAGTCAAAACCAAAAGTGATCATACCATTAACGGCGACTGGAAAAAGCGTTGGCGAAGCGGCTACTAAAGAAATAAAAGAAAATCATAATAAAATTGTCAGATACCCCATAAAATGATCGACAAAATACAACGCCCCGAAATCCATTATCAGCTATTGATAATATTGCTAAATGAACCAACACAAAGTCAGAAAAACACACACAAATTATATCACATTTAGTTAATCAAACATTTTAAAAGTGCAAAATTCGTGAACGCAAAATACGCAGAATCTTACGAACTAAACCATTTAATCAGGGGGGGGGGGGGGGGAAATTCGAATCACACATTACATTACATAACGTTGTACCTACTGTTGGAGGTGAGGAGTTTGGGAACGAACAAAACTGATATTTAGTGAATGACAATAGCGCGTCAGGTAAAGGAAGTTTATATTATGTGCATCCTTAATATCTTTGAATCTCACATCAACGCATAAACGACAATGACGTTTTCCTAGCTAGACGCGGGAAGAAGGGAAGCGAGTCGTGAGATGAACTCTGTCCCCTCGATGGACAGGTCTACTACATTAAATTAACTATATCTATGGAAAACTTCTATGTAGTATTCAGTAGTAATATTCAATGTAGAGTATGGGAAGTTATTAATATTTCAAATGTGCGTAAATATAGATAAATTATTTAGTGTGCGTTTACGTGCTATAGGCTTTAATATGAGTCCAAATTGTGGATCACTTTTCATAACTGAATTTTGCACCTCTGTTTGCAAAGTTTTTAATGATATTAAGAAGTTTTTGAAATTTCAAAACAATATTTCCTACTTTATTCGCCCTAGTGCTCATTACGCCTTAAAAGATACTCAATGCTATACATTACAATCGGCACTCTTAATTTGACAAGATATCTTCGTTCGATACCTGCCCCTGGCACCCAGACTGAAGTGATTCCGTTTTCCTCGCTCAAAAAGGTTACTACTCGGGTTGGGTACTGTTAACTAGTCCTCTCCTATAGTATGGGCAAGTTTGCTCTGGACAGTTTTCCCCAAATATATGTTCATGTTATAAGAGGATACTACTCAAGTAGGCATACGGGGACGGACGTAGAATATATTCCCCCCCCCCCCAACCCAAAAATAAAAAAAAAAAACAACAAAATTTGTAAAACGGCAGCAAGCTCTCCTTACAAGAGTCTGTTGTGTGGGTTTTTTTCGCTGTGAATGCTGTGAATATAGAAGTTTGAGCCAAGCCAAGCTTTTTATTCTGTTCTCCCTAGTTTTGCTTGAAAATAAGTAAGTCATTTCGCGCTGTTGACGAGCGCAAGCCAACGATTTTTGTGGTAGAATAAAATTTTTAACTCGGAATCATACAAAAAAATTCTTGGCCATGAACGCAAATTCAATGGCCAAGCCATTTTTTTATGATTTCGAGTTTAAAAATTTTACTTGTTTACCACAAAAATCCTTTGCTTGGCGCTCGTCAACAGGGCGAAATGATCTTACTTATTTTCAAAGCAAAACTAGGGAGGAAAGACTAAAAAGCTTTGGCTCAACTTCTATATCTCACAGCAAACACAGCCAAGTACTTTTGAAGTAGAGCTTGGCTGCCGTTTTTTTTTTTTTTTTTTTTTTTTTTCAAATTTTTGTTTTTGGTTGGATTTTACTTCTTTTTGTTTTTTCGTTCGCTATCAAGGTGTGAATGATGGACTTTGGGGGGGGGGGAAAGTGATTAAATTTTTTAAAAAGGGTTCAAGTTGTTTTTTGACTTTTTTGGCCCACTGTTCCCCCAAAGATACCCTTGGTGTTTATAAGCACTAGAATTTATATGGTTAAGAGCTGTTAAATTTCAAGCTTGTACAAATTACTACGACTGAGTCATACCGTTTGATTTGATTATAATTTTCCCCGGTCCATTTCCCGGTTTTTTTGTTATATGAGGTACATCTGAGTGTGCCCAAGTTTCTAAAGTTCTAGATGAACCGTTTTTCTCATATGGCGTATTATTCATAAAGTACCGATTTACCTTACTTTTGATAATTTTTGATTTTCTCCCGGTACCCGTTACCCAATTTTGCTTTTCGCATATTCAAAAGTGATAAAGAATGAGAGATATCAAAATGAATTCCAACACGTTTGAAACTATCTTCCAGTTTGCCGCGTTTTCTTTTGAATGATTCATTCTTAAAGTTTTCAGATATGTTTTTTTGTCATTTTTTTGGGCCCATGGTCCATCCCAAATTTAGCCCCTTGTGGGGGGGACGCAAGATATTTTATAATGGTTAATAGCATGTTTAATTTCAAGTTTTGTACAAATTACCACGCCCTTGGTAATTACGCGTTTTGATTATCCTCCAATTTTTGATTTTCTCCAGTCCCTTTTACCCATTTTGTTTTGAAATCAAATGCACTGTGTCTGAAGTACATCTAAGTGTGGTCCAAGTTTCATAGTTCTAAATTCACCGTTTTCTCTGTAAGGCTAAATAATTTTCCCCTCCGCGAGAACTAGTTAGCCATCCAGTGCAGACACCCACCCAGCCACCAGCCATCCGAAAGGAATTTGACGATGATGAGAGTATTTTTTAACACCGAACGATTTGTCGGATCGGGTTGATTTTTTTTTGTATGTCATGGAACCACAACCAGGTCGATATACGAGTTTTCAAGAATGTAACTCTTTCGGGCTGCGTGTGCATAGCTGAAAACCCCCAACTCTGGTAAGCTGTATACAGGTGGCTGGAGTTCGTGTCGCTACAGTGCGTTCCACCTAGAGATTTGCAGTGCCATTCTTGCACGCAACTTTCTTACCCCGCCACTAGCTTCCCCCACCATCCGGCCGCTCTTGTTTTGCAGCGGGTGCGGTTGGAGTTTTTTGAATTTATACCTGACAAATTTCTCTATTGATACGGCTTAACTCCAGTAGCACACTAAAAAAAAACAACATATTCAAAATTTTGCTGTTTTATATATATTGGACTCTGGGAGTAAAATAAACACGTTTCTATTTTTAAATCATCAAAATTGCCAAATACTCTGAAGTGAGAACATCGCCGCTTTGAGCATGTCTAACAATATCAAGTTGACATTATCGAGGAATAACGCTATGTAATAGTTTTATAATATAATATATAATAATTATATCATAATATAAGGTTTTGAAGCATAAGCCCTTCTTTAAGGACATAGTTATTGATTCATAGCAATTTGTCATAAAAGTTTTCCCCGACTGGGATCGAACCCAGAACCTCTGGCTTAAACGTGCAGATCTCTACACCAATATTAAGGTATCGAGGACACAAGACAAACCTTTATTATAATTGCTTTTGTTTGTGTTATTTTTATTATTTATTATTATTATTATAAAGGTACGCTACGTGTGTTGTGTTCTACTGGTTTTTAGGAAGTTTACATTAATAAACCAACACGGGAGAAATTGTTGAGGATATTTAAGCATCTTGTATTGATCACAATATTTGTTAGATGTATGCTAAGGTAACCTCATCTTGCGAATAAATGCACAACAAAAAATCATCTCTACACCAATATACTTGACATTGGTGTTCATTCAGTTTATGGGCAATCAGCGAGTGATCACCTACAACAAAATGAACATTTGAAGGGATGTTTATAAAAATATCATGGAAAAGTATCTGCTAAATAGCTTGCATTCCGTTCAATGGCTGATTTATTAAATGTTTGATAGTTGTGTGCGATTATACGATGTTATCTGCTCAAAGTTTGAATCATGTTACACGACATTGCGCGTTTATCGAAATCTCAACAAACAAGAGAATTCGGAAGACTTGGTGTCTGTGACCTGGAAAAATTAATTATCCAGAGGATTCATTTTTTAAAAAATGGAAAGCAAGCTGATGTGTTTAACCCTTCAAAAAACAGATTTAGGCTGATTATGTTATATTCAGGAACAAAGTAAGTAGACTCATTTTAAATGCAAAGCGAAAGTACTGACAAGAGCCCATTAAAACAAATCAATAACATTAAAGAACGTGGCAAACCATAAACAAAATTCTAGAAGAGAAGAAAATTCGGTCGATGAGTAGTAAAATAACCATCTAGGCAAAAAACACACTCAGGAAGGAAACCTGTTAATAAATTTGCTGATTCTTTTTACAAACGAGGTTGAAAATTTGAAACATTCTTGTGAAATTAAAACTGCAAAAAATATGTCACAAAGCTTCATCAGATGCAATCTATGTATATGCCACGTGTAACGTTAAAAGGGTTGCGACTATAATTGCAGGAATGAACTCTGAAAATCAACCTGGTATTGAACGTTATCACGTGTATAGATTTAACAATATATGCTACCTTTATATCTCCCGTAATTGCTCACTTCATTAATTTGTCTATAAAAGAAGGCGTTTGTGCCTGATAAGCTAAAATATCAGTAGTGAGACCCATATACAAAAAGGGATCACACACTTTTTGAAAATTATAGACCAATTGCGTTGTTACCCCGTCATAGGAAAAAATAATGGAACGATGTATTGCAATCATGTAACAACATATCTTGAAAAGTTTAATATCATTAATAAAAGAGCAATATGGTTTCAAAAAGGTAAGCACTTCGATCTCCTTGTGCGCTTTCAAATTTGATAAATTCAAATAAATGACAACTTCCACGTGTTAGCTATGTTTATAATTTTAAGAAGGCGTTTGATACGTTGAACATGATAAACTTTGGAGGGGGGAGGGGGGAGGGGAATGTTTTTAAATATTGAATATACTGTGGTAATATGTTGAAGCTGGTTTAGAAGCTACCTTAAAAGTAGGAGATTGTGGTTAAAATAGGGGATTCTTACAGGGGGGGGGCTACGAGAAAAATCTAATACTGGTGTATCGCAAGGCTCAATTTTGGGACCAATTTCTTATTTGATCTACGTAAACGAAATTTGTAAATATATTAAGCACTGCGTTATACTAATGTTTCGCCGACGACGCTGCTCTAATCTCTGTTCATAAGATTTTAAAAGTTGCAGTAACAAACTTAACGCTAGATTTCAGGAGCTTGCGTGTTATGCTCACGATTGTGATTAACCCTGAATTCAATTAAAACTAAAGTTTACACTTTGCTCGCCTTTTAATGATTCACGTTCGGATAGCATTCACATAATAAGTCATTCCAATGAGTTTTTGCATACTATTAATAGTGTGGTGAATGTGAATGTGGTGAGGAATCGAGTGTGTTCATACTCACGTGTATCTAGGGTTGATTAGATAATATTTTAGTTGGAAGCCTCACATTGATTCAGTTTGCAAAAGCTTAGAAGTTGTCGCAGAACCTTCAATTATATAAGATTAAAATATATTTTGCCTTATCTACACTGCGAACTGTTTATATCTCCTTGCAGAATCATAATTTCTTATGGTCTATTAGCATGGGCGAATGCAGTACCTTCCTTAAAACCCTTTCAAGTGTTGCAAATAAAATGTTAAAAATCCTTATCCTGAAAGTAAAAACTCAATCGTTTTCCATACACATGACTTGTACACATATTGCTTTTTTTATGCCTGTTTCTTTACTGATCGATTTCGCCTTTTGTTAATATATTATTTTTAGTGCATCTACAAAAATGCACCGCAATGAGCATCAATAAATACAAGATTTATGTTAAAAACTAACTTTGATATTCCAGATACGTCACTAATTACGGCAGAGAACTCTTGAGTATTCCTTTCCGCATACTTTAATCAATTACCATAGGATATGAAGATTTGCACTCGTATAGTGAGGTTAAATAAACTTAAATTTACTGTACTTTGTTCATTGATCGGCCTATTGATTAACTTATAAATCATTTTAATTTGTATTAATTTAAAAACTTTTTTTTTGTTAATAACAGTCGCGATTTTTATTCATGTAAGAATGTTCTCCCTGTCATATATCAATTCAATAGTATCTTTCAGTATTGTAAAGTCGTATTCTCGGTGTTGTATAATTATTTATTTCAGTTTTAAAATTTAGCCTATGAACATTATTTGTGTAATAAAATTAAATTTAATTAAGTCTGTCCCTGATCCATTACAATATAATTTTTTCATACTCCACAGACAGCGCTATGTGCCTTTGGTGACAACGCTGTCAAATTGGTTTTTTTTAAAATATGCATGTAATATTATTTTATATATTAAAAAAAAAAAAAAAAAACTATTTTATTATTATTATTATTATTATAGTGGTTCTTTATTGTTGCAACAATCTCAGGTACATTTTGCGTCCTGGTATACACAAGGCGGGGTAAGGTCCAAGCCCAACAAAAGTTTACGATTATAACAGCGTGAAAACATAAGTGATAGTACACTATTATGTAGACAAATTAATCAATTAACAAAATAATAATAAAGATGATGTGATAACAAAATCAATTAAAAGTTTCTATCTATAAAACAAGCAATTGTATGGCAAATCTTTTAGAGAGAGAGAGAGAGAGAAGAGAGAGAGAGAGAGAGAGAGGAGAGAGTGGATACTGCAAAAATCTTCTGACTATGTTCACGTTTGAAGGATGCCTGCTTTCTGCAATGGCTGATGTAGAGATTTGGAAGACAGACCCAGGCAATTTAGGCTGGCAGAGAGGGAAGATGGTATGACTCCAGTGGCTGAGATCAGATAGGCCACGACAGTAACAGTTTTCATTTCCAAATTCTTGTTATTTCTTGACTTACAATTTTTGATATTTTTCCCCTTAGTGTTCTCGGTGTTCTCAATATTTTTTACTCATGGGGTATCGCAATGGTCATTAGATATGTAAATTCCTGTTAGCTTTTATCGCATAAATGATGTCCTTTTTGGTTTGTGGTCTATGGTTTTGTCGTTATAACCTTTTATCCCAATACATTATAATTCTGCATTTTCGATCACAGGTGCAGGAGAATACTTGTAATAAGGAGGTGGATTGACAGTAGAAATTGGTGGCGTTCATTCCTAAGATGTTGATAAACTATCCTTTGCTACCTGATTATGCCTTACTGAGATACACGTGTTGGCATTGAAGGACACCAGCTATAACATGGTCTATTGTCTCCGTAAACTTTTTGCATTTTCTAACACATATCATTGTCATTGGATTTGATGATGATTTTTTATAGTTGTTGATATTTAAAACCTGTCTTGGATGGCGAACATAAATCCTTCGGTTTCAGTCCAAATCAAATCTCCTTTGTGGAATCCTCTTATTGAATTTAACCATGTCACTATTTGGCTCTGAGCTTTTTGGGTATCTTCCCATGAAGTGATTTAGTATTCCAGACATTCATCTTCATATTTAAATCTTCTATGTATATTTCTGGATGAAAGACCGTCATTTAGCCTGAGGGGAGTTATAGTTTTATCTGCGGAGTTTTAAGTTTCTTGGTGATAATGGAATGTAAATTAAGAAAGTATGATCTGATTTTATGAACTTGGCGATAGCACAATGACCGAATATTTACCAATCCTCTTCCATCCAACCCTTTCCCGTGGTATATATAACCTTTCAGAACGATGCTTTTGGTGGTGAGTTCTGAGAAGGTCATTTGTCTTCTGTGTTAAAAACGTCTAGGTCCATCAAGTCACATCTGACCACTTCACAATACCAAATGAAAGGTCAAGATTGGTAAGCCCATGCATTTAATGCCTTGATTTTATAGCTTCCTTTAACATTGATTTTAAGATAGTTTTAAAACTCTAATGTTCAACTTGTTTAAAATACATTTTTTAATTTCCTTGTGGTTAAGAATAATGTTTTGCCCTCAGTTCTAGGGTATTTGTATCTTTCTTCGCTATTGTTTATGTGTGGAATTTCTTGACCGACACCAATTTGGGTGTAATTGTCAGTTTCTTGCAATTTTCCACTTTTCATATGCTTGAAGCACATTTATCTAATCCAAATTCATATGAATGTCTTCACTGTAATTTTTACAATGTCAATTAAAATTTTGAGCTCTTCAGGGGGAAAATGTTTGCCTACATTTTAAAGATCATCCATATACAGCAGATCGTGTTAGCACTTGTCATTATTTCTGTACAGGTACGGCGATATCAGCATTTGTTTGATTAAGTAGCTCCTGATACTGGGTTTAATGCGAGACAAAAACCATAGAGGGCTAAGGGTGTCCCCCTGGAAATATCCCTCTCTTATTGCCATATTTTCAATATTAACAGAATCTGAATTGGTTTTTAGTATTATATTAATTCTCCATGAATTCATGAGATGCTTAAGCACCGTTATCAACTGTGGATTTACCTTATACAAATCAAGAACTTTGATTAACCAATCGTGCGGAACCGAATCAAATGCTTTTTTGTAGTCTATGTAAGCTACTGATAGATTCCTCTTTTTGTCATTTGCATGTTTTGTAACAATACTATCAATTATAAGCTGCTCTTTACATCCATATGCATTTTGTGTGCATCCTTTCTGTTCCCACGCTAAAATTTCATGTTCTGATAAATGTTCTGTTAATTTCAAGGTAAAGATTGATGTTAGAATTTTATAAATGGTTGGCAAGCAAGTGATGGGTCTATAATTTTTGGGGTCCGATCTGTCTCCTGTCTTGAATATCATATTGGTTATACCTTGAGTAAAGAATCCTGGAACAAGTGATGGGTGATTATTATTATTATTATTATTATTATTATTATTATTATTATTATTATTATTATTATTATAACAATTATTATTATTATTATTGATTCATAGCAGTTGTAATAAAAGTTTGCTCAATTGGTAGAGCTATGGCACGTTAAGCCGGAGGTTCTGGGTTCGAACCCCAGTCGGGGCAAACTTTTATTACAACTGCTATGAATCAATAACTATGTCCTTAAAGCGGGCTTATGCTTAAAAACCTTATATTCATATTATTATCATTATTATTATTATTATTATTATTATTATTATTATTATTTATTATTATTATTATTATTAAATTATTTTTATTGTTATTAGGTATTATCATTATCATTATCATTATCAGCGTCGTTACCAAATAAGACACGTAAAGCCCAAATATAATCACAAACAAGCTAAGTTGATAAATTATTAAAAACAATATGTAAAGCATGCACTCACCCACGTACTCCACAAATACCAAATGCGTAAATAGAGTGTACAATCATATTAAGACTCACGCTCGTGGGGCCCGTAGCCTGCTGTTGCACTTTAGACACACCCACATGTTGGTTTGTATATTATTCTTGTATTGGTCTATCTGCTATTTTAATTGTGATCAAGAAGTCGTCGGTGATTTAGTTTTACAATTATTTATTTAAAACCGGTACAACGGTACAACAATTTTCTATGCTGTCTCTTGTAATTATGTGTACTAACCAATATACAAAACCAACATGTGGGTGTGTCTGTAAGTGCAACAGCAGGCCACCGGCCCACGAGCATGAGTTTCAATATGATTGTACACTCTATTTACGTATTTGTGTATTTGTGGAGTGTGTGGGTGAGTGCATGCTTTACATATTGTTTTTAATAATTTAGCTCGTTTGTGATTAAATTTTGGGCATAATGCGCGAGTGTTCCTCACTTCAGAAGTATTTGTCGATTTTGATGATTTAAAAAAAGAAACGTGTTTATTTTACTCAATAGTCCAAATATATTATTAAAAGCAGCAAAATTTTGAATCTGTGTTTTTTTAGTGTGCTACTGGAGTTAAGCCGTTATCAATAGGGGAAATCTTGTCAGGTATAAATTCCAAAACCGACCGCTGCAACACACGAGCGGCCGGATGGTGGGGGAAGCTCGTGGCGGGTAAGAAAGTTGCGTGCAAGAATGGCACTGCAATCTCTAGGTGGAACGCACTGTAAGCAGTCGCATGCGCTTGTCTGCCGGGCGACGATCTTTTCGCCCTAGATTATATAATACCCGTACGTGTTTGTTTACCCGATGTTGGGGTGGGGGGGGGGATATCATGGGACATTTCATCACTGAAATATTTGTGAACTTCCACAACTTGCAGCCTTTATAATCTTTTTTTGTAGAAATAATCGACGTCGTTGTTAAACTTTTTATTTTCGAATAATGATTTTTTATTTGCGAACGCATTATAGCTACATCAAATATCTACCACACTTGATTATTTTATTTGCGATGACTTACCCCCGTCTGGGCCCGGGGTAGAATTAGCCCAGAGCATGACTCTGCTAATCGTACAAGGCGATTCAAGAGAAAAAGTCGACCTCGCAAACATCAGCTAGTAAGAGGGTAGCATATTACACCCAGAATCTAGAGGCGAGCTCTGTAATCAGAGCGACGACGGGCTCTAGCTCCAGCTGTAAATTTTAGAACATGATCCAGACAGACAGTCTCAGGATACTCCCTTAGAAATGAATTTCAAAAAACTTGTCGGAACACCCTTAAAAAATTTATCAAACTCAAAATTTTTATTTTTTGTATTTTTTCTTGTTTTCTTTAATACATAAAGTTACAAACATATTGACCTAATTTTTGTTTAGATTGTGTAATTCTATTGTATCTACCTATATTGATATGGCATTTTGTATTTCCGTAAAATTTAATATCCAAAACATTAAAAATTGATCGAAGAAAATCGCAAAAAATCGTAACACCGCATTTTCAACTCGATCAAAAGCCACAAAAAAAATCCAAAAAAATAACGAGTGGCAGCAATCGATGGGCACAAGCTTTCTCTACAAAACTGTGTCTTACACTTTTCGTTTACGTAAACTTCGTCGCATTGATTGTTGCACTGTTTGTGAGACAGTATTCAGTATTCACCGCCGACGCCTCTGCAGGCTGTGCGCTTTTACGGCGCAGAACGGGCTCTTATCCAGCGATAACCAAGCGAATCTCGACCGCTTTGACCTTGCTGAGCTAAGAACAATCGCTGTCACATACGAGCATATTGAAAGGTGCCACTGTCAGACCCCCATCGTTTATAGTTGATTATTGCTACACACAACTTAAATAATCTTAGTCAATGAAGATTCAAATATATTGTTATTTTATAAATGTTTATGACAATTACTATTATGTTTCTATTTCTACTCTGTGTATTGCAAATATAGGTAGACACCCTATCTACCTTCACATATTATTTATTTGATTTATTTTACGTCTTTCCTATTCAGTTGTAAAAAAATAAAGAATAATTTACAAATTACAAAGGAGGACAACTAAATAAAACTAATCACATAGATGCAGGCAAAACAATGATCAGTGTAATTTATCAAAGTTTGGAATAGTAATATTTAATTAATGTATTTATTTATTTAACGTCTATCCTATTCAGTTAAAAACTTATTTACAAAGGAGGACAACATTTACAAAGGAGGAGTCACAACTCACAACAACTATGTATAGTAAGACAACATTATATTTAAATTGGATAAATAATATTAAAGTTAAATTAATTAAAAGAAATTAAATATACAAAAGAACGAAAAAGAAATGAAAAGAAAAGAAAAAAATAGAGAAGAAGAAATAAAAAAGAAAACTGAATTGAAAAGACTGATTTATTATACGATCCCATTCAAACGAATGTGAGGTTTGTCAAAAATTATAGGAACACCACATCGAGGATATAATCAAACTTTCGTGGAGGAAACCATGCCGAACGTGATCTTCATTCTTCTGTTCAATCTTGAAAACCATTACCATTACTACAAAAATCTTGACTATTATTATAATAAAATTATTATAATATATTATTCATATTATTTGATTAGATGTTTTTTATACGAACAAGGTAAAAACCGGAGCTAACATTTTGTACGGACATATTGTACTTCCTTGTGTACATATATATACATTATTAATTTGTCTGAACTAAAATAATTAATTAAGAATATTGTTTGTAGATGGTTTTTTCATCCTGCTGTGCACGGTTATTTACGCGATTATTTATTGTATTATTTACTTACTTATTATTATTTACTTACTACTTCATATCTTTAATGAAAAGTGGATTGCACTTTCAACTCCACAATGATTTAACGTTAAGATGGGAGGTTCATAAGTATAGTGTGCAAGTGTATACAATAGTTAAATAGTGAGATTATTAATAAACAAATTTGGTCACACTACCCTAAGTGAATCTCCTAACAATGTGTTTTCTATGCCGTGGATTGAACCTTAATATTGTCTTCATTTTATTCGTCTTCGCCTTGATTGCGATGTTGTAGTACTATTTGTTGCAACGACAGAACAGATGCTCGACGAAGAATATTGTGTGTTAAGTTGGGGTTAATTATATTTTCATGCGATTTCACTGTCTTCTTCTCAGTTTTTATTTATTGCATTTTGTGGTAAAGATCTGTTACTGAAAGACAACACCTGAAGACGGGCATGCATTGCACCCTGAGCAGGTTTGCAACGAAAAATTGTTATTAATACTCCTGAAAAACATGACGCACATAATTATGGTCGATGGCAATTAGCCGGTATTGGAGTGAAATGTACAACTTCCTTGAAATTGGCATGCATTTATTTTAATAATATTGCCGGCAAGCCAGAGCTAATGCAGGGACAACGCCATTCTCGACTAGAGATTCTCTAAATATCTAGCAAACATTATGTAAGAAATAATAATTATGCAATTTTTAACGTAGTCTTTATGAAAGTTAAAAGCAAAATCAGTGGCTTGATCATAGTTTGTTGTTTCTCTGGTCTTGATTCTTTATTTCTCCCTGCCCTGAATTATTTTTCTCTGATGTAATTCTGAATTCAAGTAACAATTATTTGTTTCTGGTATCTGGAATTTACCGCGAAGAGATCTACACTGTCAGTGACTCTTTACCGAATACTATCATCACAGTGATTTTCCGTATTGACGTGGGAGAATTTTGATTTATTATTTTTATTAAAATTATTTTACTTATTTTATGTATGCCCTGAACTTCACCAGAGAGAAAACAGTGTAGGCCCTACACTCCAGTTAAATTGTGCCCTAATTCCGCACGTGTTGTGCGATTTGGCGGGGCTGGAATATCGTCTCAGCTTTTCTCTAGGTTGCAATTCTTGTTTCCTATATACACAAAACCGTGGAATTTTTTACGGGAAGTCGCACTTTTTATTTTTTATGCTTCAAAATTTTGTGAGTGGTTGGTGTGTGGACATTAGGTCTGTTGGATCTTTGATTGTTTGTACTTTGTAACAAGGCTGTGAGTAAGGTATAAAATCTCCTGTGAAGTTTTCATACAAGGCTGTGAGGAAAGATCTAAAATCTATATTTTCGTGCTATTTGGGCGGATTCTGACCAAACGGGTGGGGCTACAACGTTCATATTTCACATGGACATTAAAGTAAGGGGGATGTATTGACTTTTGAAAGAACAAGTTGAAAAAGTTTGCCAGAATCTATAGAAATAAAAGTTTTAATTTTTAACACATCAGAAATTAAAACCTTTATTTCTATAGATTCTGGCTAACATTTTCAACTTTTTCTTTCAAACGTCAATACATCACCATTACCTTAATGTGAATGTAAAATATGAACGTTATAGAATGTAGTCTCACCCGTTTGGTCAGAATCGGCCCAAATGTCATGAAAATATCGCACTAAAAATAGAAAAAAATCGTAAAAGTACGATATTCATGAGAAATATTTCTTCGATTGTACCCAAAATCGTAGCAAGTCTAAGTTCAGAGATTTCGAAGATCTGTCAAATTTTCATCAAGATCGCATATGCCGTTTGCCCGGTAAAAGAGCGAAAAAACAGACAGAAAAAACAAAAAAAAAAAAAAAAACACCCGAGCTAAATTTTTTGTTGGGGTCGGTGAAATTGAAGTCTTCGCTTCGCTCATCCAATAAACCTTGAAAAACTAATATAAAAACCTTTATTTCTATGGATTCTAGCTAACTTTTTCAACTTTTTCTTTCAAAAGGTACTACATCACCATAATCTTAATGTCCATGTGAAATATGAACGTTGTATCCCCACCCGTTTGGTCAGAATCGGCCCAAATGTGACGAAAATATCGCACTTAAAATCGGAAAAAAATCGTAAAAGTACTATATTCATGAGAAATATTTCTTCGATTGTACCCAAAAACAATACAACTCTAAGTTTAGAGAAAACGAAGGTCCCCTCAAATTTTTATCAAGATCGCATATGCCGTTTGCCCGGTAGAGAGCGAACAGACAGAAAAAAACAACAAAACAAAACAAAAAAACAAAAAAAACAAAAAACAAAACAAAACAAAACACCCGAGCAAAATTTTTTGGGGGGTCAGTGAAATTGAAGTCTTCGCTTCGCTCGCTACGCTCATCCAATAAGATTGCAAAATATACATATAAAATAATATGTGCATGACAATGACAATTACTAACATACAATCCAAGTGTTCACTTTAAATTTTTAGCTTTAATGCACATACTTCATTCACTATTACCGACAATTTTGACTTGAACTTGAACGCTGAACGCGCGACTCTGATTCAGGAGGTCCCGTATTTTAATCTCGTCAAGACCGGCGATCATGACTGATTTTTTTTTTAGTTTTTCCTCAGTCGGCGAATGCGAAAGATAAATTTTAAATTTTTAATTTTAACTAGTTATTATATACACTGGGCCAGGATCTACAAAGATTAGTTAACCAAAAACGGAGTTAATTTAATAAGTAAGCTGTACTTAACTCCCATTTTGGTATCCACAAAAGGGAGCTCGGCGTTTTCTGAGTTATTTATCTAAAATATTTATCAGAAAACCGAGTAACTTCCATGTTGTGGATACCGAAATGGGAGTTGATTACAGCTTAACCCTCTGCCTTGTGGATCCGGGCCCATGAAGAATGGCATGCATTGCACTCTTATCACAGGTTTCCCACAAAAATATCAATATCAAAATTCAAATAAATATAGGCTCATTGTAACCTTACTTTTACTACTTCCATTAAAGTGCTATGCATGTACGTAACTACTTACATGTAACGAACATAAATAGGAATACATTGTTTTGAACCTTACAGCCACTCTCCTCAAAAAACAAGTGGCATTCATATAAGTAATTGATTTAAATGTATGCCATTGTACCATTATACTTTCAATCCTTCCATTTAAAGTACCGCAGTAAACACGAACAGAGGTACATTGTATCACAAATAGAATAAAATATTAGTAACGTTCAAGTATGCACTCAATATAATTATTACAGATTAATTCAGACACAATTTGTTGGCAATACTAATTACTGTGTACTTCTATGTGTATTTTATTCGCACAACTTCATGCAGGAGCGCTCTAGCGGCAGAAGTGTTAACTATATCATCATATGAGAGTCGCACGCAATGACGGTTGCTCACTATGACAGTTGCCCCACTATATAAATTTAATTTAAAATAGAGATTATGGCAGTCGCACAGAATTATTTTAAATATAAAATAATTTACGAAACCAGGAGCAACTGACATAATGACGAACTGCCATAGAGGGATTTGAAATAAGTTTTCAACGTTAACATGTGGCCTGCTAGTACAGTCGCACACTATATCAGTTTTTAAAAGGTTCGCCTTAATAATTTAATTAAATAAATATTAGAACGATTGTCATAGTGAGCAACTGGTATTATATCGACAAGATAGTCCATTTCGCTCATGAAATAGCCTATGGACAGTTGTTGTTATAGCAGTTGTTTCTATAAACAGTTGCACAAATAACAGTTGGAAGGAAATAAAAATAAAATAAAATAGATTTGAACGACTCACAATTGAGCAACTGACCGTCCATAAGAAACAATGCTATATCAGTTGACGTTATAACGGTTGCACACTCAAAAAAGGCTACATTCAATTTTCAAGACTGGCATAATGTGCAACTGGTAGGTGGGCAACTGTATAACCAACATGTAATGTATTTTATATGGTCTTAAGGTCAATCGTTATATGACAGTTAAATTGTGACAGTCGAGCGTAGGTCAGTCGATAGACACCCAAATAAATAAATAAATAAATAAATAAATAAATAAATAAATAAAATAAATAAATAAATAATTAATAAATAAATAAATAATTAAATAAATAAATTATATTTTGAGTCTACCCACTCAGTTGTATAACTGATTTTCAGTGGGGGACAGTAAATCAAAGCAACCAATGATTGGATGACCGAAGCAAAGACTTCAATTTCACTGAACCCTCCAAAACATTAGCTGGGTTGTTTTTTTTCCTGTTTTTTTCTGCCTGTTTGTTAGCGCTGTACCGGGCAAACGGCATATGCAATCTCGATGAAAATGAAAGGGGGCCCTTTTAAATCTTTTAACTTAGACCTGCCACGTTTTTGATAAAATCGAAGAAATATTTTTCGTGAATATCGTACTTTTGCTATTTTTCCCGATTTTTTGGATTAACGAAGCTAAGACTTCAATTTCACTGACCACCAAAAAATTTTGCTCGGGTGTTTTTTTTTGTTTTTTGTTTTTTTGTCTGTTTGTTCGCTCTCTACCGGGCAAACGGCATATGCGATCTTGATGAAAATTTGAGGGGACCTTCGAAATCTCTGAAGTTAGAGGTGTATTCTTTTTGGGTACAATCAAAGAAATATTTCTCATAATTATCGTACTTCTAAGATTTTTTTCGTTTTTTTGGCGATATTTTCGTGCCATTTGGGCCATTTCTGACCAAACGGGTGGGGCTACAATGTTCATATTATCCATGGACATTAAGGTTTTGGTGATGTAGTACCTTTTGAAAGAAAAAGTTGAAAAAGTAAGCCAGAATCCATAGAAATAAAGCTTTTAATATAAGTTTTTTACGGTAAATAATAACAATTGACAATTAACAATAGAAACTTGACAACAATCACCTACAATGCGTAGGCAGTAAAACAAAGCACTTGCAAAAGTAAAGATATCCCTCGCAAACTAAAAACTTTAAAAAAAAAAGCTCATCCATCAACGCGACTAAAAAAAGCGTTTGCGAAGCTTCCTAGAAATACGATATTTTCTTGACATTTGGGCCGATTCTGACCAAACGGGTGGGGCTACAAGGTCCATATTTTACATGGACATTAGGGCTATGGTGATGTAATTCCTTAAAAGAAAGAGATGAAAAAATTAGCCAGAATCCATAGAAATTAAGGTTTAAATATAAGTGTTTTTAGGTATAAAATAACAATTAAGAAGACTGTAACATTAGAAACAGACAACAATTACCTACAATGCGTTCAAAAAGCACTTGCAAAAGTGAAGAGATCCCACGCAAAAGAAAAACTAAGAAAAAAGCACATCCATCTACGCGACTAAAAAAAGCGTTCGCGAAGCGGCCTAGTAATTAACAAGTAACGATAGAAACTAGAAAGACAACAATCACCTACAATGCGTTCAAAAAGCAAATCTTCGGGCCTCCAGGTGTTTTTGGATGGGTGAAGCGAAAACTTCAATTTCACTGACCCCCCCAAAAAAATTAGCTCGTTTTTTTTACTTATTTTTTTCTGTCTGTTTGTTCGCGCTCTACCGGTCAAACGGCATAAGCGATCTTGATAAAGAGGACCTTCGGAATCTCTGAACTTAGACCTGCCACGTTTTTAGGTATAATTGAAGAAATGTTTCTCAGAAATATCGTGCTTTTATGATTGTTTTCGATTTTTAATGCTATAATGTCGTAATATTTTGGCCGATTCTGACCAAACGGGTGGGGCTACAACGTTCATAATTTACATAGACATTAAGGTAATGGTGATGTATTGCTTCCTGAAAGAAAAAGTTGAAACAGTTGGCCAGAATCCATAAAATAACGGTTTTTATATGAGATTGTTTCGTATATTATAATAATAATTAACATGTGACAATAGAAACTTGACAACAATCACCTACAATGCGTAAAAATAGGTGAAGACATCCAATGCAAAATAATTTAAAAGCTCATCCATCAACGCGACTAAAAAAGCGTTCGCGAAGCGACCTAGTACATTCTATTAATTGATGTTACCAAAGCAATTAATACTAACTTATAACAAATATCCTACTTCAACAAAAGTTATTTTGCAATGGGACTTGAAAAAGTAAAGAGATCTCACGCATACTAAAAACTTTTAAAAAAGCTTATCCATCAACGCGACTAGAAAAAGCGTTCGCCAAGCGGCCAAGAGTTGCAGTCAGAGTCGTGACTATAGTCCACTAAAAGTTGTCTTTTCGGTCGACTACAGTCGCTTGTCACTGTCACTCGACTACGTCACTAAGTAAATAGACCCCCAGGTATTAAATTTGTTAATGTGTTGTGTGTGTGAAAATATTTTAAGTTCATTGTGATGTGATATGAACACAACTTTTAAATTTGTTTGTAATTCTTATTTTAGATATAATTCCGAAATGTCGCAAGTGGTAAACTTCTCTTACCTCCGGATGTATTGCAATAAGCACCAGTAAAAAACTCATCGCAGAAGCTGTAGTTTCAAGGCCAGCGGCGGCCATTGTAGTGACCTCGTCTCGGATCTCCTCCGGGGAGAGGATCGAGCCCTGACTCTCCGAGGCCTCGATCAACGTGTCCAGGAAGGAGGAGACCCTCTTGTTGCTGGCGGTGGTGATGCCCGGGGAGCGGACTCCTCGACGGAACTCGTCCAGTATCTTAGCTATCACAGTCTCGATGAACGCATGCACTGTCTGGAAGCAGCAGACAGACAATGATCACATGTCCAGGAAGGAGGACACACTCTTGTTGCTAGCGGTGGTGATGCCTGGGTAGCGAACTTCTCGGCGGAACTCGTCCAGCTACTAGGCGATCACAATCTCGCTGAATGCATGCGCAAATTCGAAAGCAGCAGGGGGCACCACCATTACAAGTTTCGCTGAACGCATGCACAGTCTGAAAGCAGCAGAAAGTGACACATGAGGAAAAGGTCGGGG
>JAMZAV010005963.1:37500-103100 GCA_024449915.1 Sweltsa coloradensis | reverse complement strand
GAATGTTCGAGTTCAATTCGGTTTGAGTCTCTGATATACAATCGATTCGCATTGATCATCCACTTCCAAAGTGACTGACAGATAATTGCTGAATCAGTCAATACCATTCAATACGGATTGAAAACTGCCTTAGAGATTTAGATTTCAGTGAATACCATTATTAGGCAGGCGGTGTTTATTACATGTTTACAATAAAATGGCGTCTTGGAGGCTTTAATAAAGACATTAGGCTTTATATTTACGTAGCTGTAGGTAGAGATACAAGTACATAGTATTTTCAAGTGTTATTCATAGAATCTTGTAGCATCAATTTAAACTGCCACAACAACAACTTCAATTCGAATCGAAATAGGATTGAGGAAGTCGTTTCGAATGTCCGTGATATACACTTCAAGTCAAACCGAATTGAACTCAAACCGAATTCAGTCAATTCGGATTGAGGGCTGTGATATACGTAGTGTATGCTTGGACGCTGGCTAGAATAAATATAGGTAAAGACCAGCTCAAAGAAATTAGACATAGGCAAAGTACATCTCTAAAAAAATAGTACCTCGGGAACCAATCCCTCTTCCCTTGACGACCTCCCCGACGACGATGACGACAATGACACCACGAACGATGAAAAAGACGATGACGACCGCGACGTAAGAGCCTTCCCTCTTTGATACCCCCTACCTGTGGGTGGCTCTGACCAGCATGGAACTTTCCTCCCCATATTCCTTAGCCTAGACTATAGTGCATTATGAGTCATAATGATGAACGCGCCTTTAATGTAAATAAACCCCCCAAAAAAACCAATCTACTAACAATTACGTCCTTCCCTTGCTTGTGGCTGGTTCTGACCAGCACAAGCCTGTCCAGCCCGCGTCTCCCCACGTCACCCCTTACGTTCCACCCCTTTGGAAAAATATATATTTATAAATTCTATCATATGATAACGGCGACAAACTTTCTAAATTTCTCATCCATAGTAATCTATTATACAAAATTTAATTCACATCATACACATTTCTTTCTTTTCTTTATTTTCATTCACATACATAACTTTTATTTTGCTATTACTTTCATCATCATCATCATTTTATTTTGTTATTTATACACTTAGAAAACAATCTAATCATCAAACATACCTGCATTAACTCTTCTCATTTACTTTCATTCACAGGCGGCGCAATATGACCTAACCGGTTGAAGCGCCCTAGTTTCTCACGTCGTCGTCGTCTCTTGGATATATTGGGCTGGATATTATCACCGATCCCATCATATCACCTCCAGGTTTCGGACCCGCCTGGGCCCGGGGTAGAATCGGTTCAGATGGGTATCATAATCGTAAACATCAGCTGGTGAAGAGGAGGATATTTCTCCCCGAAACTAGAGGCGAGCTCTGGCAATCTTTGCCGAGGACACGTCCCCTCGAGTATTGTCTCATCACAAGAGTCACCTGGAATGGCGGTAGAGCGTTAGTACCAGCCCGTCTTCAGCTGCAGCTAGCTTCCTCTTATAAGTGCTGTACCCATGGCGAGCTGGGCATTCAGTCTGCAGCGCCCGGCCAGCCACCACCAACAAGGTACGTTACTCTTCCTAAATAATGTAAGTGGGCGCGTCAACAATAAGGACATTAATACGCCACAACACTACAGTTAAAAGTTTCAAATCGAGAGGTTTGGACCATTATTATACAACACCATCCCAAGCTTGTGCAGCCAGTATATATAGGAATTGATCGATAATCGCAGATATTTCGTTTTATTTATTTGGTTTTGTTTTTGTCGGTTATTTAATCGGAAAAGAAAAGAAAAATAACCTTATTTTTTGTGATAACCGACCGAAGACAATCCAGTGACATTATTGCATTGTGACAGTTATCTAAGGGACCGAACCCCAGTTAGTTCCGCATTGGATTATTTTGTCTTTTCGAGTCATTAAATTCGGGTTTGATTATGTAAAGTTTGATAAATATTAATAACAGTTAATCATTTTTTTAGTGAAAATGTGTTATAATTTTTTATTTATTTTATTATTAAATAAGTAGTTAGCTTATTGCTTTCAAAATCGGTGGGTAATTTTAAAATAAAATTAATATTACTTTTTTAACAATTTGCCTCTAAATTAAATCAAATAAATACATATCAACACATGCTATTGAAGCATAAGCTCGCATTAAGGATTTAGTTATTGATTGATACCAATTGTCGTAAATGCTTGCCCCCACTGGAATTCGAACCTAGAACCTCCAGCCTAACGAGCCATAGCTCATATATTAGTGTCACATGTATTCTACTTTTAACATCTAAGTGCCGAGGAAAGTGTTATATTTTAATACAAAATTGTCTGCGATTGTTTTCTTTGTAACTGTGTCTGCATTGAGTGTCTGCATACATATTTGCACCTCCGAGATTTTATTCAATCACACTAAAGTTTTGCGCATGCGTGGGTAATTCCAAGAAGTAAAAACGCTATTTGCACCGACGACTAGTTCAGTTAGGGGGGTGGGGGGTGTCCAACTTTGTTAGAAAAACATATACATACAGTTATAAACTAACTAATAACCTACATAATCACATGAAGCGCAATATTACCTAACGGTTGACGCGCCGTTAAACCTAATGAACATCATCATCAACTTCAACTTATTTTCGGTAAATATGCATTATATATACAGCGTTGAAAAAAACTACAAAACATTTAACGTTTCTATTTCAAATATTCCCCCGTCTGGGCCCGGGGTAGAATTGGCCAGAGCATGGCTATGCTAATCGTACAAGGCAATTCAAGAGAAAAAGTCCACCCGCAAACACAGCTGTCTAGTAAGAAGGGTAAATATTTTCCCCGAATATAGAGGCGAGTTTGATTGAAATTTTTTTTTTTTGTTTTTTATTTTTTTTTTTTTTTTTTTCGTCGTCGGGGACCTTGCCCCCTTCCCTGACGACCACCCGCGACGACGATATCGATAATGACACACGAACGATGACAAGACAATGACGACGCCGACATGAGAATCACCTTTCCTCCCTTATGACAAAAGCAGACGTGAGAAACCCCCTTCTTCCTCCCCTTACCCGTGGCTGGTTCTGACCAGCATGGGCCCCTCCTCCCCCCCCACCCCTAGGTTAGAGGGCTGCATTATGACCAACGGTGACGCGGCTTAATCCAAAAAACAAAAAAAAAAAAAAAACGGGCTGGTTTCTGACTAGCATGGCCCCTCCGCACCCATATCCCCCACTAATAAGAGTGGTGCAACGGTTGACGTGTCCTTAATCCAAATAAACTAAACAATTTCAAATATTAAGGATTTTCAAACTGAAAAGGAGTAAAATTCTCATCCATAGTAATCTATTTAACAAAATTTAATTCACATCATACACATTTATTTTATTTATTTTCATTCACATACATAACTTTTATTTTGCTATTACTTCATAATCATCAATTGATTTTGTAATTTATACACTTTTCCCCCCCCCCGAAAACAATATTACTCATCAAACACATCATTAACATTAACTCATCTCATCAACTTTCATTATCACAGGCGGCGCAATATGACCTAACCGGTTGAAGCGCCCTAGTTTCTCACGTCTTCGTTGTTAAGCTGCATTCACTTATCTCTCAATAGAAATCAAATGTTGATTAAAATTATCATTTCTTGGGACATGAGAAACTCCCCTTCCTCCCCTTACCCGTGGCTGGTTCTGACCAGCATGGGCCTCTCATCCCCATATCCCCTAGGTTAGAGTGGTGCATTATGACCTAACGGTTGACGCATCCTTAATCCACATAAACCAAAATTTTAACAGCGAATTTTAAATTGAATAAAGTGAAAGTGTGATATTTACCTAAATTCTGGAAAATATAATTATGCTGACCTGAATAACGTATTTTCGGCGTCATGGCAATTATTTTCTCTAAATTAGGACTGTAAAAATAAGTTGTAACAAATTGCCACCCTGTACATAACATATTGCTATTGTAGTTTGTAGTTACTATAAGAACAGTTACTATCATATTTTTCCTTTTTCCCTTTTTTATACTTAGAAAACAATATAAAAAACAACCAAACAACAAATTTCGGTTATTATCTTACAAAACAGGTTGCGCAATATATATATATAAGATAACCTTCCCGGTTAAAGCGCCCTAGATTCTCAAGTCGTATAGTTGTTACTTAAACAATATTACTTCAAAGAAATGTTACTTAAATTATTTTCTCTTCCATAAAAAATATTTAATTTTGACATTACTTTTAGGACACGCGAAACTGTCCCTTCCCTCCCCTATGCACGTGGCTGGGTCTGTTCAGAATGGTTCATCCTCCACGTGCACCTCCCCTTGGCTATAGAGGGCGAATTATGATTTACCTGTTGATGACGTGCCCTTAAATCTCATCACCAAAAAGGTAAATAAAATAACGAAACATAATTTAACTTAAGTCTTCTTTAGCCATGACGAAATAAAACCAGTTTGAGTCGTGTGAGCGTGATAGTAATTCACAAATATTTGCAAACGTCTCGTGTACTATTTCAAGCCATGAGCGCGCGTCGCCTGTACGAGTGTTTGTTTAAGCGTGTTAGTTAACATAAAACTAGTGAAACAACGAGTTACTTCTATGCTGTGTGGTGTTGTTCCTGGCTACGAGGTCGCCTGTAGTAACAACACTCATAGGTGGAAGCTTGTGATTGACGAAGTGAAGTTTCAAATTGACCCAGGAAATAATTTTCCTCCCCGTCTGGGCTCGGGTTAGTTAGATGGCCCAGCACGCATGGCTACTGCTAACGTAAAAGGCGATCGTCAAGAGGAAAAGTCAGTACCTCCCTAACATGAGGTAGTTTAGAAGGGTTCAGTATAATTACTCCCCGAATCTAGAGGGCAGCTGTGCTGGAAATCATCGTCGGGACTTGCCCCCTTCCCTTTCACGACCCCTCAACGACGATGACGACAATGAACCACGAACGATGAAAACACCAATGCCTGCGCCGGAGAATCCCCATTTTTCCTTACCCCGTGGCTGGTTCTGACCAGCATTGGCCCCTTCTCTTCATATCCCCGAGATAAGCTAGAGTGGTACACTCAAGAGAAAAAAGGTTTTTATCAACAACAAAATTAGTTACATCAAATGCATTCTTTTTTAAATTTAAATAAAATTATTTTAATTTTCTACTACTCTCATCATTATTTTCTTTTCTTTTGGAAACTACAGAAAACAATTATATAAATCAATAACATTATTCACTAATTGCACTAATCAGAATACACATGCGACGCAATATGAACTAACCGGTTGAAGAGCCCTAGATTCTCACGTTGTCATCGTCGCTTCTTGAAGTTTTGTGGCTCACTGAAGATCACTATACAGCATGCTGGTTTTATACAGAACGTGGCTATTAGCGGGGGGTCGGTGGGAGTAGTACTTTGTTGGTTATTTGGACCAAACCACATAGACACAGGAAATTCACGAGGACTCAATTTAAACGCAATTGTAAAATACGATCTATGTAACATCCGAGTATATTAAAGATGTCAAGAGAAAAAGTCCACCTCCAAACATTAAGCATAGATCTAAGTATGAGGAGAGTATCTACTCCCCGAAACTAGAGGCGATCTATGGCAATCGGCGACAGGGACAACTCGACACCCTTCCCTTGACGACCTCCCGACGACGGGAAGTTAGTAGCCCTGACAAAGCTATATAAACTATAAAGGGAGCAGCTAAGTGTTGGACAGCGAAGCAACCAAAACGGGCAGAATAAGCATACCGACTTTTGCCCAAAGCCTATATTGAAATCCATAACACTCGTCTCAAGGTAAAGTTCCATCTCACACCCTGGCAAAAACATGAAGTTATGACATTGCGTGGTGGCGATGCTAACCTCTTTCCCCTGAGCGGTCCGTGGCTCTTGATGTCCCAGCACGGGACTGTCTAACCCCACACAGTAGACGAACCCACACGTGGCTGGTTATGACCAGATGGGCCCCTCATCCCGATATCCTCTATAGAGTATACGACTAGAGTGGCGCATTATTATGACCTAACGGTTGACGCGCTTTTTAATCCATAAAACCAAATATTCGTTGATAGTGTCGTCGTGCTTACAGATGCTTGGTACTGCTTTATATTTAAGTCGTCACTGAAGACCGTGACTGAGGGTGTATACTCTAAATAGTATAACGCTATTTGTTCACTCGTACATATCGTCGTCGGGGACCTTGCCCCTTCCCTTGACGAACCCCTCGACGACGATGACGACAATGGACACCACGCACGATGGGGACGATGAAAGGGGACGACCGCGGACGTGAGAAACCCCCCTTCCTCCCCTACCCGTGGCTGGCTCTGACCAGCATGGGCCCATCTACCCCCCCCCGCCCCCCTAGGCTAGAGTGGGCATTAGAACCTCACCGGTGACGCGTCCTTAATACTAAAAACAAACAACAAAAATCAACTCATCTCATCAACTTTATTATCACAGGGCGGCCGCAAATGTAAAGTAAAAGGTGCAAGCGCTCTAGTTTCTCACGTCGTCGTGTCTTGCCTTTAATTGTCATCATGCACGAACGCACGCACGCACGCAAGCGTCTGTTAAACTGCGCAGGCATGCCCGCCCAGGCTTAAACACGTGCGTTCATCTATCGCGCCCCTGTTTATACTCGGCTCAGGATTTACATAAAATATGCCTTAATCCGTGAAGTCTCCACAAGGTCGTTCACCGAATCGAGAGATTTCCTGAGTATAGTATACTCCGGATCATGGGATGACGTAATGACTATAATGCTAATGTGAATTAACGACGCACCCATTAACGCGCAGAATACCACACGCCAAGAGTTAGATTGACAATAATAGGTCATTGCATCAGATGACATTTCACCGTAGTAGGAGAGAGTCGGAGTTTTGAATGTAATAAAAACTTGTGTGGTCATAAAAGTCCCACACGGATCTCCCCGTCTGGGCCGGGGTAGAATGGCCCAGAAGCATGGCTCTACTAATCGACAATCGCATTACAAGGCGATTCAGAGAAAAGTCATACCTTGCAAACATCAGCTAGGAAAGAAGGGTTGTATTTTACTCCCGAATCTAGGACGAGCTCTGGCGGTCATCGTCGCGGGAAATTCCATTCCTCTGACAAACCTCTCCCGACGACGACGACAATGACAACATGGACGATGACACAGACGACAGACGTCCTCGACCGTGGGGAAAACTACCAAACTCTGACCCTTCCTCATACCCTTCCTTCCCACTGTTTTCCTTTGCCTGAGCCCGGCCTGGATTTTGCCACAGACCACAGGCCCCCCGACCCGACCCCGCCATGATCCCGCCCGGCCCCTGCCCCCGGCCACCTACTCCATGCCCTCCCTTGCTGTGCTGGTTCTGACCAGGCACAAGCCGTTCACCCCGCGTCTCCCGGCGTCAACCCCTTACGTGCCTCCCTTTGGAAAAATATATAGGTTAGAACTAAGTAATAAACTTCCATTATAACAGCGAGGGCAATATTGACCTAACGGTTGGCCGCCTAGTTGTTCCAAACGTGTTCAAGCGAAAGCTAAAGTAGTAACAATATTACAAGTGAATCAAAATGCAGCGCTAGACGGTAATGGAAACCGTATAGGTCTCGATCTTCGACTGCACCCGATCACAACAAGACTAACGGCCTGGGCGGGTCAAGCTCTTCCAGGCCGAGCGTTACCCCGGCCTGAGCCTAGGCTACGACCACGCACACTGGCGGCCTGCGTACTTGTTTTAGGAGGGGGCGGATACAAGTGGGTGCGCGAACCCGTAAGAGGCGACCACTAAACCTCCTCGAGGACAAAACACTCAATAACAAGTGATAATGAAGTAAGGTTAGCTAGTTGACTAATAGTTATTACATTTTGTTTGTAACTTTGAATACATCAGAGCGATGCAGGGTCAAATGTACAAAACGGAACCGTATACCATTAAAAGTTGCCCCACATGTCTGGCGCCGGGGTTAGAAATTAGGCCCAGAGCGTGGCTCTGCTAATCGTAAAAGGCGATTCAAGGAGAAAAAGTCCACCTCGCAAACATCCAGCTAGAAAGACGGAGTATCTGACTTCCGAAACTAGAGGCTGAGCTTCTGGCAATCGTCGTCGGGCGGACCTTGCCCCCTTTACCATTGGACGACCCCCCGGCGACGATGCCAATGACACAACGAACGGATTTGGAGGGGGGGGGACAAAGGACGATGGGACGACGCGACGTTGAGAAGAAACCCCCCTATTCCTCCCCTTAAACCCGTGGCTGTTCTGACCAGCATGGGCCCTCCTCCCACCCCCCTTAGATTAAGGGAAAAGTGGTGCATTATGACCAACGGTTGACCGTCCTTAATCGCAAAAAAATAAACCCCCCGCCCCCCCCCCCCTCCCCCCCCCGCTCCACAGACGAATGAACATCGCAACAGTAAGTATCGGAAGTATATTTTTCTTCTCCGAAACTAGCGGAGTGGCGGGCTCTCGCCGAGGGGGACCTCCTCCCCAAAGCCCTTGACGACCTCCCCGACGACGACAACCATGACAAACCTGAACGAGACTATGAAGATGACGACCACGACGTATGAGAACAGCCGCTTCCTTCCCCTATTTCCCCTTCTGGGCCCGGGGTAGAAAAAATTAGCCAGAGGAGGCCATAATCGTAAAATACGATTCACGAAAAAAGTCCACCTCGCCATATCACGAATTAGTATATTCCCCGCGAAAAAACTAGTAGGCGAGCTCTGGCAATTCGTCCGTCGGGGACCTGCCTCCTTCCCTGACACTCCCCGACGTCGATGGACAATTCTTTACACAACGAACGATGACAAAGACGATGACGACCGCGACCCGTGAGAAATCCACCCCTCCTCCCCCCCCCCCCCCCCACCTACAGGTTAGAGTGGTGCATTATGATGCTAACAACTGACGCGCCCACTTAATCCAAAAAACTAACTTACTAATTTTTTTAATATCCAAGGCGAAGCTGTATGACCTAACTGGTTGAAGCGCCCTAGTTTCTTACGTCGTCTTCATCTTGCCGTTTTTTAAGGTATGTCTACGATCTTTCTAGCACGAAGAAGTCTTTACTCCCCACACTATATGGGCTAAAGTGACCTAACACGGTTGAACGCGCCCATAAAAATAAATAATTTTAAACATGCGATTACTGTGTTTGGTAACAAGATTTATAAGTTATACACTAGCACAATGAGTGACTCTGCATGACGACCATGAGAGGCTGCACGATAGCGCGTAGCTTAAAGCACTGCACTCTAAACATTCTCCTTCTATTCACGCAACTCAATCACGCGCAACTTACAAAGGCGGGTGGAATGGTACGTCATATCCTCGGTGTTGCTTTCACGTCTTCATTACCAAAGAGAGATGAGGTTAACACGTACGCAAGCATGAGAACAGGTTGAATATGCGTTGGCGTGTGCGTTGTGCACGTGGCGTGTGCCGTGTGTGCGTACCGTGCGTCGTGCGTGTGCGTTTATGCGCGTATGGACCTTCAAGCAAGGTCCAAACATGGACAGGTAGGCCGTCACCAGATCAGTTACTCGTTTGACGTGAAATATTCTTAATGATTGGTGATTGGTAGGGACCCGTCTGGACCCCCATGCTCCCCTATTCGTGGTGTTCTGACAGCATGGGCCCCTCCTCCCCATTATCCCCTAGGCTAGAGTGGTGCATTATGACCTAACGGTTGACGCGTCCTTAAGTCCAAATAACCAAAATAAATAACATTTGTGAATGCTAATAATATCAGCACCATCATTTTCTGTTTCTTTATATTTACACTTAAGAAAGAAAACTAATCACAAACACCCATTGTCATTTTATCACTTTCAATAACAGGCGACGCAATATGATATAACCAGTTGAAGCGCCCTAGTTTTCTCACGTCGTCGTCAAATTAAAAAGTGGCAGTGGACGGTTTTGGATAATAAATAATTCTTGAATTGGTTAGACTTGGACAAATTCTAGATACAAAATCTTACTTTACAGCCAGTGAACGACCGTCGAACTCTTGAAGTAAAGAGGAGGAAGCTGAGGCTGGCGCGCGGAGACGAGTATAGGCGCCTCAGCTTTTTGTTTTTTTCCGCGTAAAAAACGGTTCAATAAACACCCTTACAAATTCACAACAACGTGTAAAGAAAAATCTATGCTATCCAGTAGGCGTATGTCCTAACTTAATCATTGATTTTGAATTAAAAATTAGTTAGGAAATCACCACGAAATGTACTCCATTTTTCGTCAACTTCGGGATTTTATCCAAATGAAAAGATTTTTATAAACCTCAGTATTTGCAACTGGATATCAAACGGGTACAATAAACGTGAACTCATAGATTAATTTGGGTTATCGTTAAGATAAAGTTAGGTGCAAATTTCCAGAAATGGGATCCGTTCAGGGTTCCCAATTTCTTTACGTTTTGTGAATGTAAAATTGTCTCGAAATGGATCTATATGGCTTATTTTAGCAAAAAAAATTGCGGACATTCACTCTAAAATTACAACTATTCTTAACTTTCATCATGCAAATTTTCGGTAATGATTTTTATTACAAACCGTTCAGCAAAAAATCATCAACTCATGAGTCGCGCGATATTGAGTTTGGCCAAAGCTCAGCGTCCCCTTTTAAGCCCTATCAAATTTAGGAAAATCAAACCCACCGGCAAAAAAAGCAACAGTAGTATGCAAGTGTCCAGTTTGCAAGCAATCGTCGTCGGGGGACACTTCCAATTCCCATCGACGGACTCACCAACGACGACGACATTGACGCCACAAACGATGAGAAAAACATAGACGGATCAGCTACGATAGAAAAACCCTCCATTTCCTCCCAAAACGCCGTGATGCGCCCTTTAAATCAGTGTAACTTAACAAAGGCTCAAATATGACCAAACATAAATCAATCAGGCGACTACCAACGTACAAAAAATGAAAATAGTTGAACTTTTTACGACTTATTATACTCTTGTTAATATTGATTCTGATTTGATATCTGCTAACGACTCCTATTAATTCCACCAGCTATTTCGAGACGCATGAGTGGTGAAAGAGAGGATGAAGTATGAAATGAAGGGAGGAGGGAAAACTCGGTATCGGCACGTAAGCCTAGTCCTTCGAAATTACAAGGGGGACCAACGGCTTACGTCCCACACGATAAAGAACGGTGTAACATAGACAGTCACAGGTGCGTGGCTGGTTCTGACCAGGCATGCGGCCCCACCTCCCCCCCCCCCCCCCCTAGAGGCTAGAGTGGCTGCATTTATGACCTAACGGTTGACGCGTCCTAAATCCAAATAAATCACAACCAAAAAATCTTTCCTCCCACTAACCTAGACTCGCGCAGCAGACCGTGCGAAGAGAACGAAAGCGTTCACTATCACTCTCGTACCCCTCCATTCTGCTGCTAACCAGCTGGTATCGTGTGTCTCAAGGCAGAGCGGTCAACCCACTCTACCCCCGACACGTCCCAAGGCTTGTTTAATAGTAATTAATATCATTTAAAATAGTTGGCGGTGAGTTTTGTAAAAAATATTTGTACTGGCTGATGAATGTGATTATTGTTTAGGGCAGCTGTGTTTAAAATGAAAAATCCGTCAGTAATGGCACAGTAGAAGAGAATCATCTCTCCGAAGTAGTAAGGAATCTGGAATTAATTACGCCTGAGTGTTGTGGCCTAGGAGCACCTAGAATAACAACAGACTGCCGTGATACTTGGGTTAAACTGAATAATTCTCAAGTCTCAACGAGAGGAAAAGGAACAATTGCCTCCAGGGACTGGTCAACAGTACTACTTAAACTGAGACATAATTTTTTTTTAAAGTTGATTTGCATTTTCAAGAAAGTCTGCTGATTTAAGGTGGAACGAACTCCCGTCCTATTAGCCCGGGGTAAGAGCTTGAAACCGGGAGAATGCACTGTCTGAACGTAGGCTAAGAAAACAGACAATTGCGCAGGTCTTACTCTTCTACCTAGCCGACGATAAACCTCTTATTGAGGGATAATGTTTTCTCGCCCTCGCCTGTGGGCTGGATCCGCCAGCATGGGTCATCCTCCAGACATACGAGGCGTAGTGCCAACCAGTGGACCTGTGCTCTTGAGAAATCGTAATAAAGGCGAGGAAAGAGACAAAGTCCATATCCCAAGCATCAGCTAAAGAAGTATTCTACTGGACCCGGGGTAGAATTGGCCCAGAACATGGCTCTGCTAATCGTACAAGGCGATTCAAGAGAAAAAAGTCCACCTCGCAAACATCAGCTAGTTTGAAGGGTCGTATTTACTCTCCCTGAAATAGAGGCGAGCTCTGGCTATCGTCGTCGGGGACCTTGCCCCCTTTTCCCTTGACGACCCACCACGGCGACGATGACAATGGACCACAAACGAACGATGACAAAGACAATTGACGACTGCGACGTGAGAAAAACCGCCCCTTCCCTCCCGTACCCGTGGCTGTTTCTGACCAAGCATGGGCACCTCCCCCCCCCCCGTAGGCTCTAGAGTGTGTATTAGACCTAAACGGTTGACGGTCCTTAATCCAAAATAATCCAAAACCCTCACGGTACACAATTCCTTCCGCCAAATGAAGTTTAAAAATATTCTCAAAAACAAAAACAAAAATCATTATTGAATACTTATGTACTTACAATGTCATAAGCGGCACAATACGACTGATTTCTCCACAGTAATATAAGTATCGCAATACTAGACTATGTGGGAACCGTACGGTGATATGCGCCCCTAACCAATACACGGAGTTAATAAAATTATACAAAAGTATAAAATTATAAAATAAAAATTAACAAATTAGAAACAAAAAATAATTAATTTACAAGTATCAGGGCGGCCAAAATAGACCACGCAGTTGGACGCACCCCTTATGGTTTCTGACGTTGACAATTTGACTTCAACTTTAATTTTAATTTGATCTGCCTCAATTTGTCGCAGAGCATTTTCTACCATAAAGGCTAAAAGTAAGCGAAAGAAGGTGTCTCAACAAATATAGTCTAGTTTGTGGGGCAGTATTATTATTCCCCAAGCGAGAGGCGAGCTCTGGCAATCGTCGTCGGGGACCTTGACCTTTTCCTTGGACGACCCCTCGATACGACCGATACGATCAATGACACCACGAACGAATGGACCAACGAACAATGACGACGCGGATCGTGAGAAACGCCTTCCTCCTTACCCGTGGGCTGGTTCTGACTCAGAATGGGCTTACTCCTCCCCCCACCCCCCACCAGGGTTAGAGTGGTCATTATGAACCTAACGGTTGACGCGTCCTTAATCCAAAAAAAAAAACAAAAACAAAAACAAATAAAAAATCTTCACTTCGTCTGGGACAAGAGTAGATATGTTGACCACGCATAGCTCATCCCACAACAAAAAACATTTACTACCCGTGCAATGCGTGATTCCTTGCGTCCGTGACTACCCCCAACCCCCTCCCCCCCCCCACCCCATTGCCTTGTGGCTGGACTGTCCCATGCAGGGGTCTATATCCTTCCCACATCCCAAATAGGAATAGACTAGGAAAGTGCACTATGACTAATCTGTACAATATCAACACAAAATGCAACAAAAAAATCAAACTGTCTAGATATATAATGTCTATCATGTTGAGAAATGCGGAAACGAATACAACTTCACATTCACTGCACTAGTTAATACAGTTAACCCACATTCATTAATACATACAAAACAAAACAAACCCTATCATGAGTGGATCAATATCATGCGCCCTAGTAGTTGTGCCCAATATAAAGTTGTTTGCGATAGATGAATCATGTTAGATTGTGTTAAGTGCAATCTAAATGTCCTTCTGAAACCTAGTTTCATAATTAAACGTTTCAGTCGAGAAAGCAAAAAACTATTAAAACTGTTTATTTAAAGTGGAGTATAGTTGAAAAAGTCAAATATTTACAGTGTGTAATGGAGGATGATTTTATAACATTCGCTTTACAACTTGATTGTGTTGCGATGTGTACGAGAGCGAGGTAGCCGTGATGTAAGATTGTTATATTTATTATATTTGGTGTTGTTATTGTAACGTTCATCATCATCATTTTATTTTGTTACTTATTACACTTAAAAAAACAATATAATCTTTAAAACACCATTAATTCATCTCATCAAATTTCACTATCAACAGGCCGCGCAATTGACCCGAACCGGTTGAAG
This sequence comes from Sweltsa coloradensis, assembly GCA_024449915.1. Classification (NCBI taxonomy): domain Eukaryota; kingdom Metazoa; phylum Arthropoda; class Insecta; order Plecoptera; family Chloroperlidae; genus Sweltsa; species Sweltsa coloradensis. The sequence continues at coordinate 88,923 of JAMZAV010005963.1, read as the reverse complement.
CGCCCTAGATTTTCTTACGTTAGGTTCTTCATTCTTGGATTCCCGTTTTGGCCCGAGGGAGATAGAAGGCCCAGGAGCAGGGCCTCTGCTAATCGAAACAGGCGATTTAATTCAAGAGAAAAGGTCCACTCGCAAAACATCAGGCTCGGACGAAGGGAGTATATTACTCCCCGAAACTAGAGGCGAAGCTATGGCAGTCGTCGTCGGGGACACCTCTCCCTTCCCTAACAGACCTCCCGACGACGATGACATTGGGACACAACGAACGATGACAAAGGAAGATGTAGACCACGACGTGAGAAACCCACCCTTCCACCCTTAACTTGGCTGGTTTCTGTCCAGCATGGGCTCCTTCCTCCCCCATATCCCTATGCAGAGTGGAACATTATGACTAACGGGACTCAATCAAACAAACAAAAAAATAATACGATCAATAAGATGACAGCTATAACCAGCCGACGTCGCATCCGATCCTTATGTCTATTTTGTCATCACCTCCATCAACATGATCTACTAACATAATGCAACTCGGCGGGTGGCATTGCGGGGTGCGATCGTTTGCGGGCCGACCATGCATCGGCATGGTGATAGTAAACGGCGAGTTCAGATACTGTATCTAGGTGTGCATGGGATCACGACGCGAGGGGTCTCAATCACCTGGGCTGATTTCGTGTGGGAGGCAGCCGGCAAACAAAAGTAGCCTACATTCACGGCCATTTTAATTTGGCATAGTTTTATAACTTATTGACCCTAGGCTAATAGAAATATGAGAAGCAGTGAAAATATCCTCTGTCCTCCTCCGACCGTGGCTGGTTCTGACCAGATGGAACTTTTCCTCCCAGCTCTTCTAGGCTAGAGAGGTGCATTATGATCGTAACGGTGACGCGCCTTAAACTTAATGAATACAAATGCCTGAAGAGCGTCGAGTGGACCACCCGATCCTCCTCCTCTGACGACCACTCCGACAACAATGACCAGCAACGAGGAACACTCTGTGGCTGGATGTGTATATCTCATGGAAGCAACAAGGCAACGGTTTGATGCGCCCATTGAACCAACCAAAAGTCAAACACCTACTGAATAGAAGCACACGATATTGTGATAGGGCTGTAGGCTTAGGCTTCCGAGCTAACTTCACTCTCCCTCATATAGCCATTAAAAAAGACATTTATTTAAACCAAATCTTATTCACATCCTAAAACATTTCACTTTTTTATTAAATAAATATTTTTCTTTTGTTATTACCCTTTTGTAATCTCTATCATTTTCTTTTCTTTTTTAAACTGATGCCTTCACCGGCCTGACAAACTTGATTGATAAAATGACTCAGAAGAAAAAACCATGGGTTAAATTGAATCCAACACATGTTCAGGACTATTTGAATTTATTATTTCTGTGTATGTTTAAAAATCACACGGAGTTGCTTATTTGTTAACAGTCTCAAGTAAACATATGTAACGGATGTCTTTTAAAATTTCAGGTCAATGGTTCAAGCGATTCCGCTGATTTTCGGCTATACACAGTCAGTCAGTCAGTCAGTCACTCACTCACAAAGACCGGGACAGAAATAAAGCGCAATTTATCTTGAATTGTAGACTCGTTTTTCTCGCTCATCGTCTAATAAAAGTGGCCAAAATTTATAGACTTATTAATTCGCACAAAATGCCCCGTTTATTATCAAAACATCATACAAAACCACTGAACATTCCATGTTTACATATTTACCTAAAAATACAGAAATTAATAATTATCACCGTACATACACATGTACATTGTAGGGCCTCCTATCCGATTATTAAGAAACAGATTCACATATTGTGAAAGGGTGAAAGGTAAAAAAATGCCTTTCATAGCTCACCTGTATTCCAAATTGTTCCCAAGTAAAAAAAAAAAAGGAATCGCGTTTTATGAAGTAATAGGAAAAAAGCCCAAAATAATAATGTTACATCTATGTACTGAACGGTTAATCAAATTTTACGCATCACAAACGACTCACCACAACAAACCACACATTTACAATCACCTGTTTCTGAAAATGTTTTGCCGCCCAAACACTTACCATCCTTTATCTCAAGAGATACTGTCCACCCGTGTGGGAACTCATGCATGTAACTATCAGACGAAGAATGTAAAACTGTTACGAAAAATACATAGGCTATGTTTATGATGGGTCCATGCGCGCCACACGATCTGTCAAAGTAGATCCACGCTGTTATTGCACTCGTCACCAGGATCTGTAATAAGTAGATCCACGCTTGTTATCCACTCGTCCACACGGATCTGTCAAAGTAGATCCACGCTTGTTTATACCGTCAGAGTTTTATTCTCGGTATCCACTTTTTCAACCATTAGTTTAGTTGGTTATTTATTAGGTATGTTCTTTTAAATTTAATTAACACAAATATTTATTATATATTGATTTATATTTTCGTTGCCTCCAGTCCAGTAGAGTATATCATAAAAACGTCACTATTAGTACGATGTATGGAAAAATCTTTACCATAAAAATCACAATAGAAAGTTTTCAGGGGTTGGTCGTTCATTATCTCTCTTTTGGCAACTGCTGTTTGTGAACGTCATAATTTATGGCTTTTCATTTTACAGATTTCATTTTCCTTCTAATTATTTACGAATGTTATTTAAGTTAAACGGTTTTATTATCAAATTAAAGAAATATCCTAAAAATGATGTCGACCCATTAATGCCAGACTTGGCCTAGACGTGGGACTGTGGCTCCGAGCCGCAAGACAGGAAACGGCAGGGTGTAATGAAACGATACCGATAGTGTGAATGTTAGCCTACACCGAGTGCACAGTAGCCGATCCAACATGGAAACTTACCTGATTGTCCGAATAAAACCGACAACGAAAGGGACGTTAGAGCGGCCTCCACATTGTAAATCTTCGCAGTAGATACCACGTGACCATGGTAATGATGACCACAAAACCACACTAGAAACCGACAAGAGTACGATTATCCATAGTCATGAACATAGTTGAGGGGTGAGTTTCCGCGGAGTGCAGTAGTGACAACGTTTCGGCTATAGGTCTGCTCCGGATGGCTTTTGTATTAAAAACATCTCGACTGTCTCCAGAAGGTTTTTCTAGTACCTGAAACTATACAAGATTCGTCGGACAACTGGCTTTTGTAGCTATTGACAACGTCTTGGCTGTTCTCCAGATGACTTTTCCTAGTAACTACAATGATTCGTCGACACACTGGATGGCTTTTAAGTATGACAAACGCTCGGCTCACTTCCAGATGTTGTATAGTAAACTACCACGATTCGTCGACACACTGAATGACTTTTATAGTATTGACAACGTTCTTGGCTGTTCTCCAGATGACTTTCCTAGTAATACACCATGATTCGCGACCACACTCGGATGGCTTTTTATTAGTATTGACAACGCTCGGCTTCTCCTCCAGATGGTTTGTCTAGTAAACTACTACGATTCTTCGACACACTGGATGGATTGATAGTATGTGACAAACGCCTCGGTGGGCTCCAGACGGTTCTAGATCACCTGCAACTTCTCGACGTCGCTCCACTGCCAACCAAACTGAGGGACGCGCGACAGCTGTGGGCTCGCGCGTGTCAGGCGGTGATTAGGGCTTCGGCATGTCACTCCCCTACTTCTGTGACTGTTCCACACCCGGGTTGAATTACCCTAGATCCTAATCTACGTCTCATGTAATGCGCAGTAAATGGGGAAATCGACCGGTAATTACATTTCATTTGTCAGTTCGTTGATTATTATTCGGTCATTAGGACCATCAACGTGGTGATAATCAAGGATCTGCCACAGAGAGGTCGACTCACGGATATCGCCTAACAAGGAGAAAGGTTGTTTCACAGAATCCGATGAATGGGATGGTAACTTTAATCGTTAAAATAGTCTGGTGCACCGCAAATTTATTAATCGACACTCTCCCAATCATATAACCAGGTGTGAGAAACGTCCTATTATATGATAAGTCGAAAAACATTCTAAATTATACTCATCGAAAGTAATATGTTTATCAAAAAATTTTAAAATTAAATGTATATAAAAAACATTTCAACTGATTCCCAGAACGACGCGATGACGACCGGACGTGAGAAAACTCCACCTTCCTCCCCTTACCGCCCTGGCTGGTTCGGACAGCATGGCCATCATCCCAACATCCCCTAGGCCTAAGGTGACGCAATGTACACCTAAACCGGTAGAAGGGCCCTAGTTCTCTACTTTGTCTTTCCATGGAGGTATTACTCACTTTCAATAAAGATTGGTCCAATAACTAGACAAGTATAGCCAACTGGTTCGTTTTCATTAACACATTATGAAAGTAAGTGCGGCTAGAGTGGTAGTAGTCTTATAATAAGTCTAACTCACGTCACGGACATCTCTTAACCAGAGAACAGGTTGTTCCCAGACGTGACACATGTGATGCACCTTATTTAAAACATGATACATATACAAATAATTTGATCTCGCCCATCAAGTGAAGAACTGTACAATCCATATGTAGTACGGCGAAAAACTAAAAAAATCATTCTCATTCAAAGTCACTTATTCATATCAATTAAGATATTAATGTTTTTTATTAACAAAAAAATATTTTTCTTTGTATTATAGTGACCTACATATCATCTTTCATAATTTGCCTTTTCTTTATTAACTTAGAAAACAATATAAAACATTAAACACAAAATGAAAACAAAAATTTCATTTATTACAACAATCCACAGGCGGAGCATAGACCTAACCAGTTAAGCAAAGACCTAGTTTCCAAACGTACGTCTTTGTATGGTATGGTTGTTCTTCCATGTCGTAAGACCCAATGACGACGCCGACGTGAGAAGCCCCCTTTCCTTCCTCCCCTTACCCGTGGCTGGTTCTTCTGACCAGCATGACCCTTCTCCCCCACATTCCCCAGGCTAGTGGAGAAATATGACCTCATCCAAAACAGAGTTGACTCAAGCGTAGAGAGAGATCTGATTCGGAGGTCTCGGATTCAAAAATACACGTCGAGACCGGCAATCTGGACTGATTGCTTTTGCCGAGTCTTTCTCAGTCGATAATGCGAACAGCAAGGGCTAAGTTCATCGTCCTCTAAAACATCCCTAGGACATCCTTTCAAAAATATTAGTGTCTTAATTTCAATATCATTTCCCCGTCCCCGGGGTAGAATTGGCCCGGAGCAGGGCTCTGCTAATGTAAAAAGGCGATTCAAGAGGAAAAAGACCATTTCGCAAAACATCAGCTAGAATGAGCGAGTATCATTATCTCCCCGAGAACTCGAGGCGAAACTTGGCAATCGTTCGTCGGGGGACCTTGCCCCCCCCCCCTTCCTTGACGACCCCCACCGGCGACGATGAAAGAACAACGAACGAGTGCAGAGGGACGAGACGACCGCGACGTAGAGTAAAACCCCCCTTCCTCCCCTTCTACCGGATGGTGGGGATCTGACCAGCATGGGCCCCTTCCTTTTTTCCCCCCCCCCCTTAGGCTAGAGTTGGCTGGCATTATGACACAACGGTGACGCCGTCCTGAATCCAAAAAACCAAACCGTCTGGGTCCGGGCGGTAGAATTGGCCCCCCAGAGCATGGCTCTGTTAATCGTTATAAAAGCGATACAAAAGAAAAAGTCCACTCGCAAACATGCAGCTAGAAAGAGCGGAGTATATGGTTGATTCAGATAAAGCTGGCTGGCGTCAAGAGTAAAGGAGGAGCACGGACGCCAACGTTGGGACATTTCACACGCAACTAGGCATTAGGTAGGGGCCTACCGTTATCTTGGACATGTTATGGGATATGTTATCACATAATCAACATTTTATAAGCTGTGAAATAAAGTAGTTCGTCCCACAGAGTCAGCATTTTAGGCGAAAATAATGAATTTCAGTAAACCACGAGATTTTTTTGCCCTTGTTGGTAATGGTGTGTCCAAAGTCCAGTGTTTATAATGCCAACCTCGCCAGATGTTGATGTTCCAGTTTAGTGACCATCAAAATGTCTGATTTTATTCGTACACAGAATAAATACTTTATTTTTAGGATATATGGGCAAGGCTTGCTTTAAATAGTCGGTTTATCTCCGAAAGCAGTTTTAGAGACGTTATTTTTATTTACTTTTTGCCGGATCCTGTGGCCATAGAGTGCGTGGACGACAGTGCTGCGTCCATCGGCGACCGCCACCTTGATCTAGATCAACCCTATATCTTACTCCCCGAAACTAGAGGCGAGCGCTGGCAATTCGTCGTCTGGGGACCGCCCCCTGCCCTTGACGAACCCCCGGCGAGTGACAATCACAACGAACGATGACAAAGACGAGACGACTGTGCGACGTGAGAAGCCCCCCTTACCACCTCCTACCCGTGGCTGGTTCTCGACCAGGCTGGGCCCCTCCCCACACCCCCTTAGGCTAGAGTGGTGCATCTATGACCTAACGGTTGACGCAGTCCTTAATCTAAATATCAAAAAAATGTCCCACGAGACAAAAAAATCCCCTCCCTCCATCCCGCCAGGTGCGCATTAGATCATGACCTAACGGTTGATGCTAATTAATAAGTTTAAAAAGTTAGGATATACAGTATTTCAAGCAAAAATATTTGGACCGGCAGTCTTGCATAATTGCTATGAAATGCGTTCAAGCCTGATATTCCAAAGTAGCCACTGTTTGTTTTTTCCTCCTATGTACCTGTTCCTTTGTCTAGACATGCTAATTGTCGCTCTCCAATGAAAGGTACAGGTTCACATCCCCAGTTACACGAGTAGTTGTGAGTGTATGTGTCACATACACAAGGGAATGTCATTCCCCTAAGTGTATAACTAAGGAGTAAGAATCAAATAACAGAGACAACGGTGATGCAAATAAGTGTACTCAAGAACATCTGGGCCGTGTAGTATTATGACACAGTGTTGTTTGTCCACAAGAGCGAAATGGACATCGTTAATCAACAGCCGCTTCCAGGTTGCTGATTCTCAGTGAGCTCAACAGGTCTCGCATTCCTCAAAGCCCATTGGACAGCTCCAACAACCAGATGACCCGTCACCACAGCCTTCCGTACTCGCCAGTCTGGGTTCTAGCATAGTACCTATGCAAAGCGGTGGTCGGATGCGGCAGGTAAGGCACGCCTTCTTGATTGGAGGCAACAAAGTTCCTATACCGTCGGGCCCGGTGAGAATGTCCAGGAGCATGGCTCTGCATAATCTACAAGGCGATTCAAGAGAAAAAGTCCACCTCGCAAACATCAGCAGTAATGGGGGGGGGGGGAGGGGTATATTTCTCCTTGAACGAGAGGTGACTGTTCTGCAATCGACGTCGGGGGACACTTCCTTTTCCTTGACAATGACAATGACACAACGAACGATTGACAAGAGATGAGACGTCAGAACCCCTCCCTCCCCCTTACCCCCTAGGCTAGAGTGGTCGCATTATGACCTAACGGTGAAGCTTCCTATAACCATAACCCCACCCCCCCCCCCCCAAAAAAAAAGAAAGCATTACGACCTTATACCGGTGCCGCGCCCTTGCACCAAAAATAAAATTGATAGGCTAAGAATCAAAAACTTCTCCCAAACTCTGTCCCTCTCAAATGCCCCCTCCCTGAACTCCCTCACTTAGATCAGCATATGTCGGCGGCACAATTCATCCTCTCTCTGCCCACAACAGAAGCAATTCCAGGAATGACGCTTACGTCGCGCCGTCTGTCTTTGACTCGCGTAATGCTAGGTTGTTGTACCTATCATTACTGCCCAGCACGTCCAGTCCCGTAACGTGATGTCCAGTGGCGACCAGGCAACATGATTGATGGACTGGAACGTCCGACCGTGACAAGTTGTTAGAACGAGCTATTACGAGTTTAGATGCTGTTTATATTTACCTCGACTGGATGGGCATTCTATCATACGGTTGCTCCAACATATCATGGCTTGACGAAATTGTTAATCTCCCCAGCGTCGCGACGTTGAATTTAATCTAGTTTCCCATTTCCAGATGTCTAGTTGGGACACACAAGAAGATTGCCTGGATTTGCGGACAAGCATCTTGGGATGTAAGGATGGCAAAAATAACGAATTGCCATAGTGTGATGCCAAGCCAACTAAAAAATCGAGCGAAGAGGGCACCTGAACGACCTACGTTTCGACCTCTCGCAACGAAATACGGGAAGAAGAGAAGGAAACCAAGAGGGAGAGTGGTATGGTCTAGATAGAAATTCGAATAGGCCACACACGTCTTTAACTCAGGGATATATCTTAAGTAGAGAAAAGGTTATTCCCATATGTGACACATGTGATGTACCCTTAACCGTACATCATATAGCAGAATGTACCAAATATGATGCCTTGCACACGCAATTTGAGCTACTTTCTAAATTTCTCATCCAAAGTAATCTATTTATCAAAATTTAATTCACAGCATATACAAATTTTTGTTAATTTATTTATTTCCATTCACACAAATAACTTTTATTTTGCTATAATTATTATTATCATCATCATCATTTTCTTTTCTTTTATAAACACTTAAGGAAACAATCTAATAATTAAACACAACATTAACTCATCTTTTCAACTTTCAATATGACAGGCGGGTTATGCAATATGAGCCAACCGGTTCTGTCTCCGGTTCCGGTCCTGGTTTAGGTTAAAGAGGCGAAGAACATCTTATAGATCAGCTAGTAAGAAGGGGAGTATTTACTCGCTGAAACCCCATCTAGGACCGGGGTAGAATTTGTCACGGTTACCTGACGTTGATGTGAAATAACGTCACGAACGAAAATGCAAAAGTGAAAAGAAAAGAGGCCAACGTCGATCACACATCACCAGTTGCGGGTATACAAGGGAACACTCAAGTTAACGCGGGAGGAAGCGAGACAAATTCACGAAGAGAGGCGGGATTGAAGAGAATGTCCCATGAAGGGAATAGCATGAGTGTCAATTTTTTAAAAAACGACTTGTATCCTTTTTTGAACGAGAAGTATTTAAGAAAATATTCATTCCAACATACGTTAATCACCGTTCTTTTCTGTGACACACTTGATTGCATTCAGATGTTACAAAAAAAATCGCAACATGAATTTGAAAATAAACGTATTGTTGAGAAAAACAAATGTATGTTTCGCCTCTCACACGTTGGGAGTGATTCAATAGAAAGAGACGCACGGTTAGAAAGAGAGAGGGAACCAACGCATTGAGCACGGCCCCGACTAGCGGAGGAGGCAGCTTTGCACGACAGATCAAGTGACACGGCGGAACTCGACTGTCCGAACATAGTTAGGTTTCTTCGATTCACAGCCAATCACGGCGGATCACGGCGCGCGCCGCAGAATTGGAAAAATGCAAAAACATGTAATCTTGTTGAAACTGAACTCATTTAAATTTAATATCCATGGGTATATAATTCTACGTATTGGGATATAGTGGAAGAAAAGAATGGTTTATGACGTAAGTGATGATATTTCTATACAATAACTTCTCGTTCAAAAGATACAAGCGTTTTAAAAATTGCCTAATGCTATTCTGTATGGGGACACATTCTCGTCTAATGCACTGAACTCGCTTCCCGCCTGGTTAGACTGTGGTTCCCTAATAGGTAGCGGGAGAAGGAATCCACGAAACTGAGGAGAGCTCTGACAGTGTCTCTTGCTCTTGGACTCTCTTTTTCCGCTAAGCGAAACCAACTCCGACAACAACTGCCAATGACAACAGAACTATGACAAAGAGAATCACAAACCGCTGACGTGTAGAGACGGCCCCTTTACTCCCCTACGAGGAAAGGGTTCTCGACCCAGCAATGGGCCCCACTCCCCATAGCCTAACCTAGGCTAAGAGTGGCGAAGTATTATGAACCTAACATAATGACGCCGCTCACTTAAACTAATGATCTAAACCTCAAGCTAAAGTGGACGCAGTATGGACCTACGGTTGAACGCGCCCTTAAATTAAAATAATATAATTAAGTGTGAGCATTTTTAGTAACCCGACAATCTCTTATAACTCGTCACTGCAGTTGAAAAGAATGAGCTACGCACGCCCGTCGAAGCCTGACCCTCGTCCGGTTCCCCTCTGGATCCGTTAACAAGCGAAGGCAGAGAGTGCGCGTCACACGGCGGTCGAAGGTGCGAAACTGTCCAGCCGGACCTACTGCCCGCAGACAACCTGTGGGAGCTCGCCACTGGGACCGACCCACACGGTTCCAAGGAATCGATGGCCACTAAGTGACGATACTTATAAAACTTAGATTTATTTGGGGGTAATAGATTGAGTTCACGTTTAAGGAGGATGGTTCCAAGGTTTAGCCCTGTGTTGGGTATGGTCGTGTCGTGTTGTACAGCACGTTCGACGGTTTAAAACTAGAAGGTAATGAGACGGTTTATTGTGATAGTTGGAAGCCTGTTCCAAAAAATTTGGGGTTATAAACAACACAGTAACACAAAAACTAAGTTACGTTAACTTTCATTGGAAAGAAAATATCGTTTGACTGTAGAGTATGATTTCACACTTATATGTAAAAAAAAAATTAAAAAGTTAAACAGTTAAAATTTTAGTATTTGCTAAACAATATTTTTTTTTTTAATTATTCTTGTTAATCCTTACGGAAAAAATCAACTATAATGACCAACAAAACTATAATTTATTAAACTGTACAGTATCATGGCATATAGCTTAGGCTATGATACCTACGCATGGTTAAAGCGCAGCCCTCTACCTTTTCTCACGCGTAGTCAGTTGTGCATCATGTCATAAGCTCATGGGCGTCTTTAGTACCACAAATTTCTAGAATAGATTCCCCAAAGTGAATTTCTCTGTCACGACACAGTATGGCAGTAAAAGAAGAGCCAAAAGTCCATCTCACAAAATCAGCTTGCAAGTCGGGGGTGCATTACTTCAGGATCCTAACATAGACGCAAGCTCTGTCAGGTCGGTCATTAGTTCTATTGTTGTTCTAGACATAGCTCTCCGCACGACGACAACAATGACCTGACCCCCCTACAAGACAATGACGACCACGACGTGAGAACCCCCTTTCCTCCCGTTTACTCGTGGCTGGTACTGCCCAGCATGCCCCCCCCCCTAAGCTAGAGTGGTGGCATTATGACCTAAGGGTTGACGCGTCCTTAATCCAAGTAAACCAAAACCTTGCCCGTGGCTGGATCGGACCCACATGGTTCAGTTCCCCAATTCCCCTATAAGCTCATGTGTCGCATTTCCTCTCCATATCCCCTCCTAGGCTAGGGATTATGGTTCACACGCCCGTACCCGTAATAAACAAAAATAAACAAACTACCATTACTGTGATGAGCCGTTAAACATCAAAATTAATAAACTTCACTAATTTTAAATTCCCAACTCCTTATTTCAATAAGAAACTATTGTTTTGCTATTATTATCATCACCATAATTTTCTTTTCTTATACATACACTTAGAAAACAATATAATCATCACACACACCATTAACTCATCTCATCAGCGTTCTATATCACAGGCGGCGCAATATGACCTAACCGGTTGAAGCGCCCTAGTTTCTCACGTCGTCGGTAGTTCGTGAATTAAGTACTAGCTTCGTGCATTAAGTGCTAACTTGCTGTGACTTTTAAAGTTGCCTTTTAGAGCAAAACCGAGATTCGCCGAGTGAGTTGTCGGTGGTGTCGGTACAAGATTACCCTTGATTTTAATGATGTCCCCGGATCCCGGGTGAACATGGCCAGATGTTGTCCAGGCCGACATATGGTTGATTCTGTCTAACCCCCCCCCCCCCCCCCCCCCCCCCCCCCCCCACCACCACCCAAGCCACGCTATCCACTCTTACAACCGAGGAACTCTTTTTTCCTCCCCCTGTACTGTGGCTGGATATGTCCAGCAAAGGTATTCCCCTCTCACATTCTGTCCTAGGCTGCAATAGTACATTTTGGTCTCGACTCTCACGTAGAGAAGAGGTGGTATTGTCTAGAATTCTAATAGGCCACACACGTCTAACTCACGGATATCTCTTAACCAGAGAAAAGGTTATTCCCATATGTGACACATGTGATGTACCTTTAACCGTACATCATAAAAATGCTAGCAGAATGTACCAATATGATGCCTTGCGCACGCAATTTGATCTCTCCCTATCATATGATAACGGCGACAAACTTTCTAAATTTCTCATCCATTCACAATTCCATTCAAAATTTAATTCACATCATACACATTTCTTTAATTTCTTTATTTTCATTCACATACATAAATTTTTTTTTGCTATTACTTTCAGTATCATCAATTAATTTTGTTATTTATACACTTAGAAAACAATCTAATCATCAACAACACCATTAACTCATCTCATCAACTTTCCTTATCACAGGCGGCGCAATATGACCTAACCGGTTGAAGCGCCCTAGTTTCTCACACGTCCTCGCTGACTTTATTATTGATCAGCCTTCACACCAATCAAACCAAAATCTAAAACGTTTCTGTCTTGTGCTTCCAGCTACGGCCAGTACGGCTCGCCCTACGGAATCCAGCAGCCCCACTTCGTGTTGGTGAACCCGGGCAACTTCGCGCCCAACTATAACTCGGCCCAGAACCGAATGGACGTCCTGGCTCAAGAGGTACTTATTCTGAGAACACTCTTTCCCTTCCTCGAGACCGCCATCATGACCCAGTTGAGCACCCCTAACAAGAAGCCCCTGCTCAATCCTCCCTACCGCCCCAACAAGCCGTTGAACATCCCTTACCGACCCAACCAGCCCAACAAGCCACCCCCGCCATATCAAGTCAACCTCCCGTACTACACCACTCAGAAGGCGACGGGGCCAACCACCTTCCCCGTCGAGTTCGATTCACTGACCACTCGGACAACTCAAGCGCTGCCCTACGGTCCCTTCACGACCGCCATTCCTGACATCTTTGAGTATGAACCAATCACGACAGAGGAAACAATTCTTGGTGACTTTGAAGATCCAATCACAACTCAAAAGACTGATTTTACGGAATCTGAACCAATTACTGTCCATCATTCGTATCCGCCTCTTCACAAGCCAATCACCACAACGCATGTACCGTATTATTACACCACGGATTCTGAAGACATCACAAGTCAACATTCTTATCCAATCACAACACCCCAAAGACCATATACCACAACTTCTGAACCAATCACGGTCCACCATTCGTATCCGCCTCTTCATAGGCCAATCACCACAAGCCATGTACCGTATTATTACACAACGGACAGTGAAGAAATCACATTTGAAAATTCTGATTCAATCACAACAACCCAAACACCATATACAACAACTTCTGAACCAATCACGGTCCACCACTCTCACCCACCGTTTAAAAAACCAACCGTTTCAACTCACAGACCATATCCTTCTACTTTTGAACCTATCACAGTCCACCATTCGTACCCTCCAATACATAATCCAGTCACAACGACTCAAAGACCACATCCAACAACTTCTGATCCAATCACGGTGCACCATTCTCACCCACCACTTAAAAAGCCCGTCACAAATACTAACACAACTTCTTATCCAATCATAATTCACAATTCATTCAAGCCACATTATAAGCCATTCAGGACAACACGCAGGCCATACACAACAATTTCTGACCTTATCACATTCCACCACTCTTATCCCCCGGCTCACCGCTTCACAATATCCCACAAACCGTACCCTAAGACGACCCCTGAGCCGGACGTCGTCCACCATTCACCACAGCTTCCTCGGCCACTAACAACCACTCACATATCATACGCTGCGAACTCTAAACCCATCACTGTCGAGGACTCGTACCCTCTGTTCCCTAAACCTGACGCTCCCGGCCACAAGGCTCGCCCTGCTTCTTACTACCGACCATTGACTACCACGCGGAGACCGAGCACATGGGAAGACACGACACCACAGACTTCGACTGTAGACGTTGACTCGGACGATTTGGAAGACGGAAGAAAGGTAATTACAATACTAGTCACCAATTTTAATACCATGTCTGGACCAGTGGTAGAATTTGGCCCAGAGTATGCATGAGAAACACCTCGTTCCGTCAATTACCATCATCACCATCATTGTCCTTTCTTTTATAAGCTTAGAAAACAATATAGTCATCAAATGCACCGTAAAGACATTTCATAACTTACAATATCACAGGCGGCGCAATAAGACCTAAACGGTTGAAGCGCCCTAGTTTCTTACGTCGTCGTTGTCATTGTGTCTGAGCTTTCTTAGCATTCCAAGCATGCCTCTGATAATAGTTTGGGCGGAGGTTGTATTTTCCCACATTCGAAATGGCCACATACGTCGGACTCACGGATATTTCCTAACAAGAAAAGCTTGTTCCCAGATGTGAAGCGTGTGCTGTACCTATACCTCAAGTCGTAGTCGTCTTTTGCTATCATTATCATCTCATTGAATTTTATTATTATTAATTATTATATTTATTATATTTCATTTAAAACTTAGAAATTAATATAATAATTTAATCTTTATCGACAACGGGACCGTAAAAAAATCAAACAAACAACATACTCAATTTATTTACATACTATATCAGAGGAGGTGCAATTTGACAAATCCGGTTGAAGCACCCTAGTTTCTCTTAAGTACTTAAAGATGTTCATCCTCAATAATGTCTTTTGCTACGGACCAGCGCCATGTATGAAATTCTTGTATTTGTACCAGTTTTGGTGGAATAGCACACTCGTCTAAATCATTCCTCTGCAGATCATAAACGGTGAGAAAAGATAATTAAAAGTGAGAAAAGAGCCAAATACAATCTCGCTAACATAACCAAGGAGGCTTTATTGGGGGAATTCCCCCGTCTGGGCCCGGGTTAAAATCGGCCCAGAGCATTGCTCTGCTTATTGTACAAGGCGATTTCAAAAAAAAATCTTCACCCCGCAAACATGAGCTGGTAAGAAGGAAGCATATTACTCTACGAAACGTGAGGTGAACTCTGGCAATCGTCGTCGGGGACACCTTCCCTTTCCCTTGACGACCTCCCCGACGACGTTGACAATGACACACAACGAACGATGACAAAGATGACGACTGCAAAGTGAGAACTCCACCTTCCCTCCCCTTACCTATGGCTGGTTCTGACCATCATGAGCCCTTCCTATCCCCATATCCCCTAGGCTAGAGTGGCGCATTATCCCCTGACGACCTCTAAGATAACGACGTCATGACAAACCTCCCTCCCCTCCCCCTGAGGGTGGCTGGATCTGTGCAGCATGGGACAGGTATTTCTACATCCCCTAGGCTAGAGTGGCACATTATCACCTAAATGATTTGGCGTCCTAAAATCCTGTCTAAATATATGTTTGGGTTGCCCTAATTACGTATCTTCCTTGTGTTGTAGCCACCAAACGTACAACCGAAGCCAGACAGTACAAAGGACGCTCAACAAAACGACGCCGAAACGCAATCGCTTTCAGAAGCCGATCCCCAACAGTCGTCAGTGCACAACCCTCAGAGTGGACCGATGTACATCGTCCTGAACCAGGGCCCACAGATGGCCTACTACGACCTCATGCAACAGTTGGGCGCCAACTACCTGCCCGGCAACCAGCCCTCGGAGCGAGGGGTCTACGGCGGAGGTCAGCACGTCAACTTCGTCCCCTTCCGACCGGCGAGTCGCTACCGGTCGCAGGAGCCAGTCAGGCGTAGGAGTCAGAAGCCTCCGGTGGGGTTGAGCTACGCGTACCCGAACCTCTTCACGCGGCAGCAGAGCTACGACGAGGACAGCGACGACAGTGATGAGGGGTGGTGATCGAGGCGTCGCAGCAGCGCCGCGCGCAGCAGGGGGAGCGCGTCGACAGCGAGAAGGTGGTGGCAGCGGAGGCGGCCGGACCCTCCGTCGCTCAAGCCAAGCCCCAGGCGATCGCCATGGCGGGCCCGGGAGGCGTGGCCATGGCGGGCTACACGGGATGGCCGTGGCGGTGGTGGGGCCGGGGGGGATGGCGGTCGCAGCGCCCTCGGCTACGGCGGTGGCGGGACCCTCGGGCGGGAAGCCCCCCATCGCTCTAGGGGGCTCGACGAACGCGGCGCTCACGGCGGCGTACAAGGCGCAGATGAAGGCTGAGCGGAAGCAGGATCAGTTCAGCGCAGTCTCGCTAGGGGGAAGACTAGTGGCGCCCCTAGGGACCACCCAGACAGACGGGAAGTACGCTTCCTACGGGATGTACTAGCAAGGACGACGTATTTCTTCAACTCTCTTTAAACGCTTTATTTAACAATGTTATGTTATTTATTAAATCTTAATCATAGTATTTTACTTGCAATTTATTGTTACTTACATCCTGATGAAAATATCCAACCTCCTTGCCTGACTGTGGCTGGTTCTTACCAGCAAAGATATGTTTTTTCCTCAGCAATAACTTCAGATGAATGTGTGCGAGTTTAAAATTTTTATTTTTATTTTATGTTTTCAAATCACATTAAATCTTATTTTTCTCAACAGGTGACTTTATATTATGTAAGCAGAACGCACCAAATATGATGCCTTGCGCACGCAGTTTGATCTCTCCAAATCACACGAAGAAATACTTTTATAATGAGAACGGCGACTAACTTTCTAAATTCCTCGCTGAAAGTAATTTATTTTATATACCCCCCTTTCCACCCTCTACACGTGGCTGGTTCTAACCAGCATGGGCTCCTCCTCCCCATATCCCCTAGGCTGGAGTGGTGCATTATGACCTAACGGTTGACGTGTTCTTAAAACAAATAAACCAAAAAATACTCCCCTATATACTAGAGTAGTGCATTATGACCTAACAGTAAACCCACCCTAGTTTCTTACTTCGTCGTCATTCATTAACATCATCGAAGTGTTGAGAAAATTTGCTAGTTTCATTGCAACTGTCAAGACGGCTTGCGATCCAAATAATCCGTCTGTTTCAGATTTTTTTTAAATTAAAATTTTGTATAACGACACACTACTCTTGTGATTGTAGCTCAAATGAATTACCCCCGATGGGCCCAGGGTAGAATTGGCTTAGAGCATGGCTCTGCTAATCGTACAAGGCGATTCAAGAGAAGAAGTCCACCTCGCAAACATCAGCTAGTATAGGCCACAGGCCCCCCGACCCAACCCCGGCCAAGCTCCCGCCCAGGCCCCTTCCCCCGGCTACCTACTCCCATGCCCTCCCCTTGCTTGTGGCTGGTTCTGACCAGCACAAGCCTGTCCACCCCGCGTCTCCCCACGACACCCCTTACGTTCCACCCCTTTGGAAAATATATAGTTATAGACTAATTAATTAACAACTACATTACCACAGGAGGCACAATATGAACTAACGGTTGACGTGCCCTTAAACCTTATAAACATCAATTTCACCATTTTTCAAAAAGTGCAACTATAGAGCCATACAGTTCCATTTTCTTGACTTTTGTGTTATATTTCAAATAGCTCTGAAACGAATTAGTCGAACAAAAAAGGAATTTGCTAAAAACACATGCCCTATAGATGCCCCCTTAAGTCAGGAAAATGGAAGAGATAAAGGCAAGAGGAAAGTCCCTTATCATCCCTCAGCTGTTCACTCACAACAGGTTTCATGTTCAAACGAGTTCACTCAATCCGTAGAGAAGATCATGGAACAACGATGTTTCGAAGACTATTCAGTCCTCTTCAACTGGTTAAATGACATTTGACAAATAACAAAATAACAAAATTTAATTCACATCATACACATTTCTTTCTTTTCTTTCTTTTCATTTACATACATAACTTTTATTTTGCTCTTACTTTCATCATCATCATTTTATTTTGTTATTTATACACTTAGAAAACAATCTAGTCATCAAACATACCTGCATTAACTCTTCTATCTTACACCCCGAAACTAGAGGCGAGCTCTGGCAATCGTCGTCGGGGACCTTGCCCCCTTCCCTTGACGACCCCCCGGCAACGATGACAAAGACGATGACGACCGCGACGTGAGAAACCCCCCTTCCTCCCCTTACCCGTGGCTGGTTCTGACCAGCATGGGCCCCTCCTCCCCCCCCCCCCTAGGCTAGAGTGGTGCATTATGACCTAACGGTTGACGCGTCCTAGTTTCTCACGTCGTCGTCGTAACAAAGATGATTTTTAAAATTAAACATGAGTTTTACTATTGGAATCACCGTCATCTCAACCAGGGACCCAAGTTTTGAATCAAAACGTCGATAATTTTTCGACGTTTTGAGTGGTCACGTGGTCTGATAACGTCGATTTCCTCAAAAAGCTAATTTTGAAATCAAAACGTCTTTTTTTTTGACGTCCCACAACGTCTTTTTCTACCCACGAAAAAATAGCTTGTGGGACATGCGTGGGATGATGCTTTTTGACGTTACGCCCTCTCAATATAATATACTCGTTCGTCCTATGCATGTTTATACAAGGCTGTGGTTAAATTCGAACACTTGGGACTTGGCATTTGGCGCTAGGCTATTACGATGTATTTGGCATTTTCAATTTATAAATAAACAAATTAATCTTGATTTCATGGCCCCACACTAGGGTAAGGCCTAGGCCCTACATCAAATTAGGGCTACCTAGGTCGAAAGCCTATTAATAGGCTAGGCCTAGCGCCTTGGACCTAGGGCCGCCTTGGCCCCTAGCTCTTGTCAACATTCAGACACCTCGCGTTTTCTTTACCTTTTAGCATGCATGCAGGTTATTTCCACGACGCGTCGTTGTTATTTTTATGTTATGATATGTTGAGTTTTGCAGATTCAGATCGTGTGTTGATGAAATAAGATCTTGTTGCTGTTCAAATCAAGGTTCAAATGCATGTTGATTGTATTTTATAGGTTATGTTCGGCACTGCGCTGGGAGAACGTAAACAAACAAGGAAATGCAAAGACTTTAGAAAAACATGTAATATGTATAGTAGGCCTATCTTTGTCTGAGGTCTTTGGGTGTAGGAGCATAGAATACTCATATTTGATTGGTCCAGAGTTCGGCAATGTTCGGCTAGCGGGAGAGATAGCTGACGGGAAGAACAGCAAAGCAAGTTTATCTCACAACGTCAGTAGAAAGATTCAAAACTAGCATTTCATTCAAACCACAAAAAATCGACGTTATCAAGTGACGTTATGAAAGTGACGTTTTGATCAAAACGCTTATTTCAAAACTTGGGCCCCAGGTTGTTTTATATTATAAACTTTTAAGACAAAAGTCAAACAAACAAACAAAAACATACAAATTATTTTATTAACCTACATCATTATTCTCGGTTGAAACGTGTTTTATTTTCTCATGTTGTCATCTTTGACAAATGCACAGTTTCATACAGGATATAATTAATTCGTACATCCACTTTCCTCCCCCTGCTGTTCCTTGGCTGGGCCCGGGGTAGAATTAGGCCAGAGCACGGCTTCGCAAACATCAGCTTGTATGAAGGGCAGTAACACTTGTCGAAACTATAGGCGATCTTTGGCCAGCGAATTGAGGAACTCCCCTAGCCCTCCCATTGCATGTGGCTTGTTCTGACCAACATGCAAGACTATAGAGGCGCATTATGATCTAGCGGTTAACTCG
Organism: Sweltsa coloradensis; assembly: GCA_024449915.1. NCBI lineage: Eukaryota > Metazoa > Arthropoda > Insecta > Plecoptera > Chloroperlidae > Sweltsa > Sweltsa coloradensis. The sequence goes on along the minus strand of JAMZAV010005963.1, from coordinate 69,421 downwards.
CCCTACACAGGCCCCGTCTGGGCCCGGGGTTGAATTTGGCCAGAGCACGGCTTCGCAAACATCAGCTTGTATGAAGGGCAGTAACACTTGTCAAAACTATAGGCGATCTTTGGCCAGCGAATTGAGGAACTCCCCTAGCCCTCCCATTGCATGTGGCTTGTTCTGACCAACATGCAAGACTATAGAGGCGCATTATGATCTAGCGGTTAACTCGCCCTACACAGGCCCCGTCTGGGCCCGGGGTAGAATTGGCCCAGAGCATGGCTCTGCTAATCGTAAAAGGCGATTCAAGAGAAAAAGTCCACCTCGCAAACATCAGCTAGTAAAAGCGGAGTATATTACTCCCAGAAACTAGAGGCGAGCTCTGGCAATCGTCGTCGGGGACCTTGCCCCCTTCCCTTGACGACCCCTCGACGACGATGACGACAATGACACCACGAACGATGACAAAGACGATGACGACCGCGACGTGAGAACCCCCTTACTCCCCTTACCCGTGGCTGGTTCTGACCAGCATGGGCCGTTCCTCCCCCATCCCCCCTAGGTTAGAATGTGGTGCATTATGACCGAACGGTTGACGCGTCCACAATCCCAAATAAACTAAAACCAAATACACAGTCGTCTGGGCCCGGGGTAGAATTGTCCCCAGAGCATGACTGCTCATCGTACAATGCAAATCAAGAGAAAAAGTCCACCTCGCAATAAACAAAAAAAAATGTTTTACAAACCTCATATTCGTTTGAGTGGGATCGTCTTTATAATCAATTTTTCTGATAGGTTTTTCTTTTTAATGATTTTTTCTTTTCTTTTTTCTTCTTTTTTCTTACCACTTTTTTATATTTGATTTGTTGTGTTTTAAAGCATTGTTTTTGTAATATTACTATTTCAAATATTTACTTAACTTAACTTCATTGGTGTGTCTTTATTTATTTAATTAGATTGATTTAGTTGTCTTCCTTTGTATTTTTCAACTGAATAGGATAGACGTTAAATAAATAAATGAAATAAAAATGAATAAAATTTTAATTTTTTTTAGTTACTTGTTGGATTTGCGACAAGCATCTTGGGATGTGTTGAAAATAACAAATTGCGTAGTGTGATGCCCACACTGACTCATAAAGTTCGTCCACCTACGTCTCGACTCTCACGTAGAGAAGAGGTGGTTTGTCTAGAATTCGTATAGGCCACACACGTCTAACTCACGGATATCTCTTAACCAGAGAAAAGGTTTTTCCCATATGTGACACATGTGATGTACCTTAAACCGTACCGCATATGCTAGCAGAATGTACCAAATATGATGCCTTGCGCATGCAATTTGATCTCTCCCAATCATATAAAGAACTTCTATCTATGATAACGGCGACAAACTTTCTAAATTTCTCATCCATAGTAATTTATTTAACAAAATTTAATACACATCATACACATTTCTTTAATTTTTTTACTCTCATTCACATGAATACCTTTTGTTTTACTTTTACTTTCATCATCATCAATTTATTTTGCTATTACTTTCATCATCATCAATTTATTTTATTTATACACTATGAAAAGAATCTAATCATCAAACACACCATTTAGTCATCTCATCAACTTTCATTATCACAGGCGGCGCAATATGACCTAACCGGTTGAAGCGCCCTAGTTTCTCACGTCGTTGTCGTATTTCCGGGTAAAAGGTAATTCGGGATATTTTCACTCAATTAAGTAGGCTTTACGTAAGGCCCCCCATTCGCAGAACTAATTTTTGAAACATACATTTAGAATAAGTTCAATTGGTTCCCAGAATATTAGAATAAGTTGCCGGTATCTTTGAGATATATTCAAGCATAGCCTATGAAGAAACCAAAGTGGTTTGTTAAAGTGCAAGAAAAATTAATTGTTCGTATTTTGATGATGCAACGTCGCTGCAATGAACGCATAATGCCTGAGTATTTCTCAATGTTAGGAGAGGGCTTTAGTTTTATTCCACCAGCATCAGACAGTTGACATATGAGATCCCAGCCTCAGACTGTGCAATAAAACTAATATTTGTAATATAATCTGTTCACACTGAATCGTGTTTATTGATTATTTACAACCCGATTTCACAATAGAGTGAACCAAAAAATTAAATCTTGTTCTTGATCAAATGAATCGCGTAATGTATTTCTTTTTTAAAAGTCACCAGTTATTCTTTTAACATAGATATTGAATTATTTGCGGATGGTACCAGCTTTCTAATAAGAAGTAAAACCCTCCGTCTGGGCCCGGGGTAGAATTTGGCCCAGAGCATGGCTCTGCTAATCGTAAAAGGCGATTCAAGAGAAAAAGTCCACCTCGCAAACATCAGCTAGTATGGAGGTGGAGGGTAGTATTTTACTCCCCGAAATTGGAGGCGAGCTCTGGCAATCGTCGTCGGGGACATTGCCCCCTTCCCTTGACGAGTCTATAGATATTTCAATCCATCAAAAATTTAAATAAATATAATAAAAACAATAAGACAAGAACAATAATATTCAAAGTCATAATACAAGACAAGTTAACAATAAACACACTTAATATTATAAACGAAATCTGACGCAAATTAATTGAAAATACATTAGTTCTTAATAATTATATAACAAGCTTCCAACAACAACACATCTAGGATGAACAGTTTCAAAAAAACCTTTAACAACTTCAATGTAAAAAAAAGCCTATTGTTCGGTTGAATAAAATTTTAAAGATAAACTACAATGACTCGTATAGTTTACTTGTTACTGTAATCGAATTAATATTAATATTGTCTGTGATATTCTATCGATAATTAATTTGAACACGACAAGCCCATACCAACCATTATAATTTATATGGTCTTCTTATCATGATATTGTGTTACCTAAATGTAGAATTAAAATATGTCATTAGATATACATAATACACACATTCTTCTTTTCTGTTTTGTTTTGTTTTAATTCTTAGCGTCATTTAATTCAAATAATTTTACTAACTCTCTTCTTAAATATTTATGTTGATGGCTTAAAATGCTGTCTGGTCCCGGGGTAGAATTGGCCCAGAGCATAGCTCTGCTAATCGTAAAAGGCGATTCAAGAGAAAAAGTCCACCTCGCAAACATCAGCTATAGTATAAGTGGGGAATATATTACTCCCGAAACCAGAGGTGAGCTCTGGCAATCGTCGTCGGGGACACCTCCCCGTTCCCTTGACGACCTCCCCGACGAAGATGACAATGACAGAACGAACGATGAGTGACGAAGACAATTACGAACGCGACGTGGGACTATCCTCTCTTTTCCCGTGGATGGTTCTGACCAGCACCAGCAGGGGCCCTCCTACCCATATTGTCATGTTTGGGGTAGTTAGTACCCTTGTTACTGGTATTTCATGGACTGTTCCTATGCCAAGTGATTTGGTTTCTTTTGTTGATAATACCGTACTCATCGGGACACTTTTGTAAGCAAGGTGGATTATGACAACATTGTTGGAATGTGCTGAGTGGCGGTTACATAACTTTATCGGGAACATGACAGTTATTGTTTTAATAGAAGAGAATGCAGAGGTTTCAATAACACGAGGGGTTCGAGCACCACTCAACTTGGAGCCTTGGAGGGGGAAGTGGGTTGGACTTAGGCCCTTTAGACGTATAGACTTGAGCCCTGGAGTGGTGTTAGACTAGTGGACTGGAGTCGGGGTGAGACCGAGAGGCGGCAGCCGACCCAAATGGCGAAGAGAGAAGACCAGGGACAAGTTATCAAGGGGTCCGGGATCGAGAAGTCGTCACTGACATACCAGAGTCCAAATGGAATAGAGTAAGCTAAATGATTTCAATACAGTAATGTCAGTAAAGTCAGGGGACACGAACTCACGTTCAGTCGGGTAAAATGCATGCACTCAGCTGATAGGCAAGATTAGGTTGTCAAATTGCTAAATACATTGATGTGCTCCTTCTTTTTGTTGAAATAATGTTCTTGTTTATGTTAATCCTCTCAATACATGTCCTAGAAATCACCCCATTTATACCTATCGATCTCGGTCACCGTTGGGAAGATTAGTCTGTGTAACAAACAACAGCTACGATCCCCAAAACAATAGTTACTTTGGTAAATAACATCTATACCAAGGGCTAATCAACCGCTCCTTCTACTGTATGATGTATCCCCCCAAAATACAAAATTTGTAAAAAAGACGGCAGCCAAGCTCTCCTTCAAAGTCTTCGGCTGTGATGCTGTGAGATATAGAATTGAGCCAAGCTTTTTATCTTTCTCCTAGTTTCCAATTTTTTTGGGGGGAAAAAGGGTTTCCAAAACCCCCCTTAGTTTTTTAAAAAAATAATTTAAATTTTAAGGTTCCCAGAAAAATGGCCGGTTTTTTTTAAAAATTATTAAGATAAGTGAAAAAACCAAATGGTTTTTGTCCAAAAAAATTAAGTTGTTTTTTAGACCCAAGGGGTGTAATGAAGAAATTTTTGGTATTTTTTAAAATTGGAGAGGGCTTTATTTTTTTAAGTAGAATAAATAGATTTCCCAGCCCACTTAAAAAAACAAATTTTAATATAACTGTCCCCCCGAATGGTTTTTGTTTATTTAAACCGAAAAAATTTCCAAAAAAAATTTTTTTTTAAATGAATCGCGTAATGTTTTTCTTTTTTAAAACAATTATTTTTAAAAATGGGGAATTTTTCATGGTCCCCTTTCTAATGGAAAAAAACCCCCCCGGGCCCCGGGTAAAAAAAAGGAAAAAAACCCCCCAAAATCGTTAAAGGGGAATTAAAGGAAAAACCCCACCTCGAAAAAAGGTTTGGGGATTTTTTTTTTTCCCCCCCGAAATTCCCCCAAAAATTTAAAAAAAACCCCAAAACCCCTTTTCATATAAAAAAAATTCCCCCAAAAAAAATTAAATAAAAAATAAAAAAAAATAAAACAAAAAAAAATTAAAGCTAAACAAACAAGTTAACTTTTAAAACTTAAATTATAAAAAATGTCGTTTAATTTTAAAATAATCATTTTAAAAATTTTTCGTTTCCAACAAAAAAATTTTTGGTGAATTTAAAAAAAATTTAAAAACCAAAAAAAACCTATTTTTTTGGGGTTTAAAATTTTTAAAAGGTTTAAAAAATGTTTTTAACTTTTTTTCCCAAACCCCTTTTTTTTTTGTTTTTTAATTCTACGAAAATTAAATTTTAAAAACCCTACCCCTTTTTTTTAATTTTTTTTTTTTTTAATGTTTGTCCCTTGTTAAAAAAATTGTTTTGAAAAATTTAAAAAATTTCCCCCTTTTTTTTTTTTAAAGGTTTTAACCCAAAAAACAACTCTTTCAAAAATTTTTTAGGCAAAAAGCCGCCCGGCCGGGGGGGCCCAAATCCCCCCTTTTTAAAACCCCCCCCAAAAAACTCCACCCCCCAAACCCCCCCCCTTTTTTTCCCCCCCCCCCCCCCCCCCCCCGGGCCCCCCCCCCCCCCCCCCCCCCCCCCCCCCCCCCAAAAAAAACAAAACCCCCCCCCAAAACCCCCCAAAACCACCCCCCCCCCCCCCCCCCCCCCCCCCACCCCCCCCAAAAACCCCCCCCCCCCCCCCCCCAAAAAAACCCCCCCAAATTTCCCCCCCCAAAATTTTCCCCCCCTTTTTTTTTTTTTTGGAAAATTTCCAAAATGATTGGACACCTTTTTACGGGGGGATTTACAACATTTTTGGAACCCCCCCCCCTTCCCTTTTACGGGAAACCCTTTAAATTTTTTTTTTTAAAAAAAATAGAGGTTTCCCAAAAACGGGGTTTCCCCCAAATAAATACAAAAAAATGTTGGGAAATTGGGGCCCTTGATAAAAATTTGGCCCGGGAGTGGGTTAACGGGGACGGGATGGGGGGAGCCCCGGGGGAAAGAAAATCGAAAAAAAACAGGGCAAATCAAGGGGGGGGGGGAAGGCCGCAAAACCCGAGCCAAAGGGGTTGAGTGCAAATGAAAAAAACCCCAGAAGCGGAAAAGGGGCCCAAACTCATTTTTGGGGGGAAATGGACTCACTGATGGAAATTAATTGAAAATTTAATTTAAATGTCTTTCGGAAAAATTTCTTGTTTTTTTAATCCTCTAAAAAGGGCCAAAAAAATTTAAAATTTAAATCCCTTTTGGTCCCTTTGGGAAATTGTCTTTTTAAAAACCGCTACTTCCCCCAAAACCCCCTTTTTTGGTTCCCTTAAAAGGGGAAAAACCCCCTTTAAACAAAGATTTTCCCCCCAAAACAAAAATTTGTAAAAAAACCGGGCAACCTCCAAAAAAAGTTTGGGGACCCCCTTAAAATTAAAGGAGCCCAAAAATTTTTCCCCTATTTTGCTTTGAAATAGTAGACTTTTTTTTCACCCAAGCCCTTTTTTTAAAAATTTTTTTTAAATCAAAATTTTAAAAAAATTTTTCCTAAAAAAAAATGGCCCAAATCATTTTTTATTTTTAAAAAAAAATTTTATTTTTTCCCCAAAAAATTTGGTTGGCCCCTCCCCAAAAGATCTTAATTTTTTAACAAAAAGGGGAGAAAAAAAAAAGCTTGGCTCAAATTTTATATCCACGCATTCAAGCCCAAAAAAACTTTTTAAGGAGAGCCCTTGGCTCCGTCTTTTTTTACAAATTTTTGTATTTTGGGGGGTATCACATTCTTTTTGTTGTTCGTTCGCTTTAAGGTGTGAATGATGGACTTTGAATTTATTAAATTTTTTAAGTTCAAAGTTGTTTTTTTTTATTTTTTGGGCCCCCGGTCCCCAAAGATCCCCTTAAATAAAAAAATAAATAAAATTTTTATTTCGAGTCTACCCACTCAGTTATATGTAAATGAATTTTCAGTGGGGGGCTTTAAAAAAAGTGACCAAGCCCAACCCTGCAGGCCCGACGCAATCGACGAGTTAGCATAACCAACCAAAAAATCGATATTTTAATAGGGAAAATATCAATCAGTGGTATGGACAGTGCGAACATCCGCGGGTCAACGCCGAATCAACAAGGCCGTCCAAACAACTCTGAAATTTTTATATGCTTCGTTGCTAGGCGGCTCCAAAATCCCGTTTACAAACTCCTAAAAACGAACTGATAGACTTAAGTCCAAAACAGAAGTTAAAAAAATTCTGATTGAGCGGGAACGAACCCTGGCCCTCGCATTGGAAACAGAACGCTAACAACAAACCAACGCCTAGCATAAAACACTAGATATTTATAATGGTTTTGAGCTGTTTAAATTTTAAGTTGTATACAAATTACTATACGCCTGGTATAATTCGCGTTTTATTTTGCAGGACGGCTCCAAAGTCCCGTTTACAAAAATCCTAAAACAAGAATGATAGACTTAATCCAAAACAGAAGTTAAAAAACTTCTGACTTTAGCGGGAAACGAACCCTGGCCCCTTTTTGCATGGGGAAGCAGATACGCTAACAAAAAGACCAACGCAATAGCTAAGCACTTGATATTTATAAGGTTTTAAAAGCATTTTTAATTTCGCTTGTACAAAATTACTAGCCCCAGTAATTCGCGTTTTGATTTTGATTTTGATTTAGATTTTCCCCGGTCCAAAATTGCCCCGGGTTTTTTTTATATGAGGTCATCTGAGTGTGGCCCCAATTTCAAATTCTAAAAATGAACCGTTTTTCCGGTTAGCGTATTATTCATAAAGAGTAGGAATTCCTACTTTTTATAATTTTGGTTTTTTCCGGTACCCCTTAACCAATTTTTCTTTCCATATTCAAAATGATAAAAAATGGAGATATCAAAAAGATTCCCCGTTTGAACATCTCAGTTGTAGCTTTTTTTTTGAATATTCATTTCTTTAAAATTCAATAGTTTTTTTTTCATTTTTGGGGCCAGGTCATCCCAAAAATTTTGCCCCCCTTTTGTTTTTTGGGCGCCCCAAATATTTATAAAAGGGTTAAAAGCTGTTCAAATTTTAAGTTTGTACAAATTACCACGCCTTGGTAATACGCGTTTGATTATCATCCAAATTTTGATTTTTTTCCCGGGCCCTGTTTTTCCCGATTTTGGTTTTGAAAGAAAGGCACTGCGTCTGAAATACACCTAAATGTGGTCCAAGTTTCTAATTCTAAGATTTACCCTTTTCTCCTAGGGTAAAGAAACCCCCGCGGGAAATCCTAGCCAGCCAGCCCGCCAAACCCCACCCCGCCACCCACCCCACCCACCCCCCCCCACCCCCCAGCTTTAAGGAAATTTTGACGATGTTGAAGCCCCTTTTTTTAACACGAACGGGTTGTCGGATCGGGTTGATTTTTTTTTTTTGTATGTCATGGACCACATACCAGGTAAAATACCGAGTTTCAAGATTGTAACTCTTTCGGGGGGGCGTGTGCAGATAGCTGAAAACCCCCAACCTGGTAGGGGTTTAAAAGGGCCCAGTTCGGTGTGCCAAGCTCGCATGCTTGTCTGCCGGGCGACCCGTTCGCCTAGATTGCATTTGAAATTCTACCGCATGTCAACTTATAATAGTTAAATACTTGTGATTTGCTAGCAAGTGCTTTTAACAACTTGTGATCAGAACACATTATCATGGGTGGGTGGAAAAAAGTATAATGAGTTGACTGTTCAACGATGGATTTAAAATAAAAAAGTAAGAAGTCAAAGAAAAGCGATCAAGATGAGAAGCCACGAAAAATGTCCCTATCAATTTCAAGGACGCTAGAGGTTACCAAACGTAAAATTTCGTTTGCCTCCAGGCGAACTATCAAGTCCCATATTTTTAATATTATTGGATGAGCGAAGCGAATACTTCAATTTCACTGACCCCCCAAAAAATTTAGCTCAGATGTTTTTTGTTTGTTGTTGTTTTTTAGATTTTTTTGTATTTTTGTCTGTTTGTTTGCTTTCTACCGGGCATACGGCATATCCGATCTTGATGAAAATTGAAGAAGACCTTCAAAATCTCTGAACTTAGAGCTGTATTGTTTTTGGGTACAATCGAAGAAATATTTCTCATGAATATCGTACTTTTACGAATTTTTTCGTTTTTTTTTGCGATATTTTCGTGCCATTTTGGCCAATTCTGACCAAACGGGTGGGGCTACAACGTTCATATTATACATGGACATTAAGGTTATGGTAATGTAGTACCTTTTGAAAGAAAAAGTTGAAAAAGTTAGCCAGAATCTATAGAAATAAAACTTTTAATATAAGTTTTTTGATTTTTTTGTGCGATATTTTCGTGCCATTGGGGCCAATTCTGACCAAACGGGTGGGGATTCAACGTTCATATTATACATGGACATTAAGGTTATGGTGATAAAGTACCTTTTGAAAGAAAAAATGACAAAGTTAGCCAGAATCCATAGAAATAAAGCTTTTAATATAAGTTTTTTACGATAAATAATAACAAATTGACAAGTTTCAACTTGACAACAATCACCTACAATGCGTAGGCAGCAAAACAAAGCACTTGCAAAAGTAAAGATATCCCACGCAAACTAAAAACTTAAAAAAAGATCATCCATCAACGCGGCGGGACTTTAGCGTTTTCCTAGTATACAGTGCCAACCTGCAGTCTGGTAGCGTACAGAAGCTTACTATACCCAGAGCTTGATGGTACAGAACGTTGGTTATTAGTGGGGGGGGGGGGGGGGGGAAGGGTTGTGTTCGTTCGGTTGTTTGGACCACAGCACTTATCAATTTCACGAGGAACTCAATTCAGCGCAATGTAAAATACGATATATGTACATCTGATTATATTTATGTGACATGTAAGGTTAAACAACATTAAGTAAAAACCAAGTCGTAAATCTTTCTATTATGTTATCGTAAATACTCGTGAGTCGTGCTCTGCAACGTGGATATAAGGCCTACATGAAGCAGGTGCACTAGAGTCACAGAGCTTCAGCACCTGCGATAAGGCAGCTTCACAGGCTCGACGTTGAGGTATGTAGGCTTTGATGTCTGGCTTAGCGATGTGATAGTTAAAACTTTTCAAAATAGTTAATATTACAGATTAAGTTGTTGATTATAATTTAAGTGTGCTATAATGACCGAAGATGAATGTCATTATTGCTGAGATTTAGTGAAACCATTGAATGTTAAATAATCTTAGGGAGAGCGTGCCCTCTCCATGTAAAGCCACTGTAATAGCTAAAGAGACAAAGTGTGCGTCTGGGTCCGGGATAGAATTGGTTTAGAGCATGGCTCTGTTAATCGTTATAAAAACGAGAAAATAGAAAAGTCCATTTCGCAAACACCGTACGGGAGCAGTTTATTCCCCAAAATTAGAGGCGAGCTCTGGCATTCGTCGTCGGGGACCTATTCCACTTCCCTACCACGACTTCCCCGACGAAGAATACAATGACAACACGAACGATGAAAAAGACGACACGACGTGCGATCCCCCTTCCCGTGGCTGGTTGATCAGCATGGGACTTTTCTCTCCATATCCCTTTCGGCTATTGGTGCATTAAGACATATTGTCATATTGTTGGCGCAGATCTATCAGCATGAATGTACTACATATGATGCCTTGCGCACGCAATTTGATCTCTCCCAATCATATGAAATATGAAGAACTTCTATCATATGATAAGGGCGACAAACTTTCTAGATTTCTCATCCAAAGTAATCTATTTAACAAAATTTAATTCACATCATACACATTTCTTTAATTGGATGAGCGTAGCGAGCGTAGTGAGCGAAACGAAGATTCCATTCCACTACACTGGAGAAAAAAATCCTGAATGTTTTTTTTTCTGTTTGTATTATTGTATGTTTTGTTAACACGATTCCGGTTAAACCAAAACCCCAATTGCAATAAAATTTTATGGAGGTCTTCGAAATCTCTGAACTTAGAACTGCCACGTTTTTCAGTGCAATCGAAAAATTATTCCTCATTAAAATCGCAATTTTACGATTTTTTTTCGATTTTTAACAAATTTCTTCGTCTTATAACACCTATATGCTTTAGGGTATCTGATTTTAATAATTTTTTCACAGAACCTTTTTTTTATAAATTTAGATATTCGTGTGAAATTTGAGCGCAATCGCAAATTATTTCTCATGAATATCGAAATTTTACGGGATTTTTCTTTTTTTAAACAGTTCTTTGACTTATAACAACTACATGCTTTATCCTATTGTAACGATTTTTTCACAGAACATTAATTTTATGAATTAATATATTCGTGTGAAATTTGAACGCAATCGAATAATTATTTCTTATGAAAATTGCAATTTTATGATTTTTTTCCTTTTTTAAATTACGATTAATTAATAATTTAAAAATTTACGTTAATTTATTATTTACTTTAATTTAATTTTTAAAAAAATCGACTAAGTAATTACTTTTTCACTGAACAACAGAAAATCCGCATTACACATGGAAGCTCAATGCACCAATTACGCTCATCCAACAACGCGCCTAAAAAAAGCGTTAGCAAAGCTTCCTAGTTAATTTATTTTCATTCGCACAAATAACATTTGTTTTGCTATAACTATCTTCATAATTATTTTATTTATTTATATATAACTTACACTTAAAAAACAATCTAATCACCCCCGTCTGGGCCCGGGGTAAAATTGGCCCAGAGCATGGCTCTGCTAATCGTAAAAGGCGATTCAAGAGAGAAAGTCCACCTCGCAAACATCAGCTAGTATGAAGGGTAGTATTTTACTCCCCGAAAATAGAGGCGAGCTCTGGCAATCGTCGTCGGGGACCTTGCCCCCTTCCCTTGACGACCCCTCGACGACGATGACGACAATGCCATCACGAACGATGAAGACAATGACGACCGCGACGTGAGAACCGGGGGAGAACCCCCTTTCGTCCCCTTACCCGTGGCTTGTTCTGACCAGCATGGGGCCCTGCTCCTCCCCCACCCCCCTAGGATAGAGTGGTACATTATGACCTAACGTTTGACGCGTCCTTAATCTAATTAAACCAAAAAAAAACTTCTCCCCATATTCCCTAGAAAAATTCCCGTCTGGGCCCGGGGTAGAATTTAGCCCAGAGCATGGCTCTGTTAATCGTTAAAGGCGATTCAAGAGAAAAAGTCCACCTCGCAAACATCAGCTAGTAAGAGGGGATTATAATATTTCTCCCCGAAACTAGAGGCGAGCTCTGGCAATCGTCGTCGGGGACATGTCCCCTTCCCTCGACGACCCCCCGACGACGATTACAATGACACAACTAACGATGACAAAGACAATGACGACCGCGACGTGAAAAACCCCCTTCCTCCCCTTAACCGTGGCTGGTTCTGACCAGCATGGGCCCTTCCTCCACATATCCCCTAGGCAAGGGTGGCGCATTATGACCTAACGGTTGACGCGTCCTTAATCCAATTAAACTAAAAACCCTAGGTAAATTATTTTGTTTTAATACATTGTTGTTGTTATAGAATTTAAAATATTTGCCTAACTGTTAGTTCATTGTTGTATCTGCATCTATGAATGTATATTTATTTAGTTATCCTCCATTGTAAATCAGTTTTTAACTGAATAGGATAGACGTTAAATAAATAAAATAAAAAAACACTACACTGTCCCGAGAACAGTATAGCGCTATGTAGAAGCCACGACGAGAAGGCACGAACGGAATAAAACATGAATAATTAGTAAAGATTTTAGCGATTTTTTCATGTCACTTTGTGAACTAAGCGAAGACGAACACTCCTTACTTGATAAGAGTCCAGAGAAGATTGACACTGATCCAAAGCTATTAGGTGGACTCGGGTCCTGCGCCATGCAATGCTCCGTCTGGGCCCGGGACAGAATCGTCCTAGAGCATGGCTCTGCTTACTCGCAAACATCAGCTAGTACGAAGGGATTTAATTACTCCCCGAAACTAGAGGCGAGCTCTGGCAATCGTCGTCGGGGACCTTGCTACCTTTCCTTGATGACCTCTCGACGACGATGACGACAATGACATCACGAACGATGACGAAGAAAATGACGACCGCGACGTGAGAACTCCCTTTCCTCCCCTTACCCGTGGCTGGTTCTGACAGCATGCCCCCCCCCCCAAGGTTAAAGTGGTGAATTATTACCTAACGGTTGACGCGTCCATAATCCAAATAAACCATAACCCTTCTCCCCATATTCTCTAGGCAAATTCCCGTCTGGGCCCGGGGTAGAATTTGGCCCAGAGCATGGCTCTGCTAATCGTAAAAAAAGTCCACCTCGCAAACATCAGCTTGGAGAAGGATAGTATTTTACTCCCAGAAACTAGAAGCGAGCACTGGCAATCGTCGTCAGGGACCTTGCCCCCTTCTCTTGACGACCCCTCGACGACGATGACGACAATGACACCACGAACGATAACAAAGACGATAACGACCGCGACGTGAGAACCCCCCCTCCTCACCTTACCCGTGGCTGGTTCTGACCAGCATGGGCTCCACCTCCCCACATCCTTAGGCTAGAGTGGTGCATTACGACCTAACGGTTAACGCGTACTTATTCCAAATAAACAAAAATATCCCCTAGGCTAGAGTTCTTTATTACGACCTAACGGTATACGAGTCCTTAATCCAAATAAACCAAAACTAAACAAAAACCTTTTATTCACACTTGATTCTCATCCATCACCACTCATCGTCTTGAATAATAAAATAGTGCTATTTTGTTCCAGTGCGCCTGATCATCAAAAGAGGTCACACCATGCTGCTTCTGAAAGTTCTGACTCTGATCCTGGTTGTTGGCAACGCCGCGAGCCACGTTGCAACGCCCGGAGCAGGTGAGGGCGGCGCTCAACAGTGTGTTACAGTCTCGGGGTGTGCACCCGGCCCCATGACTCTAAATCTTATTTATCCTTGAGATACAAAGTGACCATCGACGGTCGCGTCGGGTATGGGTATGAGGTCGTAAAATAGACCATCCTAGAAGCTGAGGGTTTTCTACCTGCTGTATTCTCTTCCTGTTCTATTGTTATATTTATTTATTGATATTTTTTTGTTTAATTGCAAATATCTAATAACGCTGTTAAAATATTAAGCGTGCGTCTTGAATGTCATTTTTGGACGAAATTCTACGATAAAAACTGACTGAGTTACGGATAATGCTTCGTTTGTTAATATTATTTAGTAATACAATAATATTTTTATATTTCAGTCAGTTTTGATTGTAGACACTAGGGAAAAAACGCATTTCATAACTCCAACTACACATTTGAACCACGTTATTTAAATACATGCAATTATAAAAATAATATTTCGCTGAATAAATTATTTTTATCACACCTAGATTTGATAATGTGCGGAGGCAGGTGAACAAAAAAAACATGTTCGCAGCCAAATTCGGTCACGCCAAAAAAGGTGGAAAGGGAAAAATGCAGACAATAGACGGGACGACCGATCCCGGTCTCGTCCGCGGATGGTCACTTTGTATCTCAAGGATATAAGTGTATATAAGTGTATATATATAGGGCAGGATGGGAGCTTGCCCATGTGGGCAGGATGGGAGCTTGCCCATGTAAGCGTGATGTGGGCAGGATGGGAGCTTGCCCATGTAAGCGTGATGTGGGGGCGGATGGGCATGTATATATATATATAAGTGTATATAAGTGTATATATCCTTGAGATACAAAGTGACCATCCGCGGACGAGACCGGGATCGGTCGTCCCGTCTATTGTCTGCATTTTTTCCTTTCCACCTTTTTTTGGCGTGACCGAATTTGGGAACGAACATGGGTTTATTTCTACCTGCCTCCGCACATTTCAAATCTATTGTGATAAAAATAATTTATTCAGCGAAATATTTTTTTTATAATTGCATGTATTTAATAACGTGGTTCAAATGTGTAGCTTGAGTTATGAAATGCTTTGTTTTCCCTAGTGTCTACGATCAAAACTGACTGAAATATAAAAATATTATTATATTACTAAATAATATTAACAAAAGAAGCATTATCCGTAACTCAGTCAGTTTTTATCGTAGAATTTCGTCCAAAAAAATGACATTCAAGACGCACGCTTAATATTTTAACAACGTTATTAGATATTTGCAATTAAACAAAAAAATATCAATGATAAATAAAACAGGAAGAGAATACAGCAGGTAGAAAACCCTCAGCTTCTAGGATGGTCTATTTTACGACTTCACGCGACAACCCTTAGCAGCTGCCTCATACCCATACCCGACGCGTCCGTCGATGGTCACTTTGTATCTCAAGGATAAATAAACTTTAGTGTTGCTAACTCGCCTCGTCAACTTTTGTAACTTTTCCACTGCTTGGAGTGTCGAGGATGGGATACGAGCGAAATTAAAACTACGCGAAATTACAGTTTTTTCGTGATATCTCGAGAACGATGCAAAATATCTAAAAACGGATTCTAGACCGAATTGTGGTTTTGTTAGAACTATATAATGCAAAAAAAATTTCAAATGTTATTATTGGTGCGGTTTACTAATTAAAAACTTAATTAGCATCACATTTCAATATTTTTTCTTGCATTATATAGCTCTTACAAAACCACAATTTGGTTCTAGAATCAGTTTTTAGATATTCTGCGTCGTTCTCGAGATATCACGAAAAAACCGTATTTTCGCGTGGTTTTAATTTCGCTGCTATCATGAGACACAATAAAAGTATAATTTTCGGTTGGGATCAATAACATCATGATGGAAGTGTAGTTGAAACATGTTTGTCCAGACATAAGTCTCTGGATTACTCCTAACGAGCATCTTGTTTTTCAGATGAAGGAAGCTCGAGAATATATGGGGGAGTAGAACTGTTTGCTAACCTTACTTTGATGTTCAGCGTTCACATTCATATAATTTTTGAACATTTTGAAGTCAACTCAACAAACGAGGAGGATCTTTTAACAGAAGTTAATTGCACTGGTACTGCGATCAGTGGTTTATGGGTCCTCACTGCGTCTCATTGTTTACCACCCCCTTTCTTGTACAACACGGTCAACCACAATGAGACTCACAGGTGAGTTGAAGGTTTAAATGCAATGTTTTCGGGATTCTTAGATGAGTTGAAGGTCAAATGCAATGTTTTCGGGATTCTTAGGTGAGTTGAAGGTCAAATGCAATGTTTTCAGGATTCTTAGTTGAGATGAAGGTCAAATGCAATGTTTTCGGGATTCATTGGTGAGTTGAAGGTCAAATGCAATGTTTGCGGGATTCCCAGGTGAGTTGAAGGTAAAACGCAATGATTTCGCGATTCATGGGTGAGTTGAAGGTCAAATGCAATGCATCTGGGACACCCACGGGATTAAGTCTCGAATAGAGTCAAGTGATATTTATAAATTAATTGAACTTAACACTGTTCTTAGGTGAGAAAATAAGTTTTTAATTATGTTGCAACATTTCGAAAAGTTTCACTTTTCTTCGACAGGCAGACATTTACAAAAATACAAACATCTGAACAAACAATAACCACAGCTTTGTGGATGAAAAATTAATTGCAAAGAAGTTATATTTTTTTTAAGTAATTTAACAAGGTGAAAGAAAAACATTTACAAACGATCTATCCCTAGCTTTAATTTATGACAAAACAACTAGGTATAAAAAATATAGTAGTTATAGGCTTATTATTATTATGTCTCTATTTGCAACAGGCAATGTAGCCCACTAGTGCAAATTTAATAGAGAAGGGAGGAGGGGAAACCCGGTACCGGCACATAGCCTACTCCTACCGAAAAGTACCAAGGGGACCAACGGCTTTACGTCCCATCCGAAAGGACGGTGTAACTTTTGACAGTCATATAGGTTCCTCCACTAACCCGGACTGCCGAGCAGACGGCGCCAAGGAGAACGAAGCTGTCACACAAGCTTACGAACCCTAGTCTGCTCTAGCCAGCGATATACGTGTGTTTCAGGGCAGAGCGGCGACCCACTCAACCCCTGACCACGCCCGATGTTGCTTAACTTCAGTGTTCGAGTGGGAACTGGTTAAACGACCGCGGCTAAATCGCTAGCTAGGTTAAAAAATATATAGTAATAAATAAATACAATAAAATAAATTATTTTAAGTTGAAATATGTTAGCTGTAAGACTAATCTTGTTTTGATGGTACGAATTCTTGCCACAACGCTGGAAATGCTGTGCTGGGTGTACTGACAATCTCCGGTGTGACAGCCATGAATGCAGATTCTTTCAGTTTCCGTTTGAACCAATCGGCCTCATGTTGGATGATGGAGGCGTCTTTCCCAAGAAACATAATGATGATTGTCAAACACGTGTTCAGACAATTTTTAAGTATCAACTTTCCGATTATTCACGTTATTTTTGTGCTCTTTAATCCGGACATTCATCATCCAACATAGGCCGATTGGTTCAAACGGAAACTGAAAGAATCTGCATTCATGGCTGTCACACCGGAGATTGTCAGTACACCCAGCACATCATTTCCAGCGTTGTAGCAAGAATTCGTACCATCAAAACAAGATTAGTCTTACAGCTAACATCTTTAACTTAAAATAATTTATTTTATTGTATTTATTTATTACTATATATTTTTTTCCACTACACTAAAACTATCAACTCAAACTATAAACATTGAACTTTCAACTAACAACAATTATCTATCAAGCTGTCGCGATAGGGGTGGCCTACCCCCTTCTCATTTTTTATTTCATTTATATTTGCATATCAACAGTTTAAGAGCTGCTTTGCATGTCAACTGCAAGTAGTTTAGCATACTGACCAATTAGACATTAGCCACTTTGCATACTGACCAATTAGACATTAGCCACTTTGCATACTGACCGATTAGACATTAACCACTTTGCATACTGACCAATTTAGACATGAACCACTTTGCATACTGACCAATTAGACATTAACCACTTTGCATACTGACCATTAGGCATTGCCACTTTGCATACAAACCAATTACGATATGGCCATTATAATTAGGGTGAATAAATTCTTATATGACTTATTAACTAATCAAGTAGTATTTTCAATTTTAAATCAATATTAATTGTGATTAATATTGATGTGTAATAAGACTAGATGAGAGCTGGAGAAGCATCTCTAAATTCTAGGCTGATTTCAAGGTAGTCGAAGCATCTCGAGGCCGGGGTTAAATGGAAACACCTGCAAGGCTACGCAGTTCAGAAAAAGATAATTGATGTCAACAAGGGCTTATGAAAGGAAAGTAAGTCGACGATAGACATCCGTCTGGGTGGTAGTATGGGGGTGTCTGGAGGACGCAAGCTCACCGACAGTGGGTCGCGCCAAATCATCTCGCAAGAGCGAACACAGAGATAATTGGCGATGTTATCGGACTTTCCGAGTATGGAACTGCGGGGTTTGTAAGAGTAGAGATCCAGTCCTAAGGTAGGGGCGAGTTAACAGGAGACTCACCCATAGGGCATATGTCAGGGGTATTGCCATAAGAAAACAGTCTCAAGTGAGGTTGCTTCAACCATATAATTGGTCAGTTCCTAGTAAACTAGAGACTTCGATGGAGTGGGGGTTGTTCTACGCAAGTTCTGCATGGAAATGTGGGGAAAACAAGAGGAGTGGTAAAAAGACGGTGGTAGTGGTGTGTGGTGTTTTCTTGAGGTCCCAGAGTGGACGTGTTGGTCGTGTGGTGGCCTATAGGGCGTGTGGATCAAGTTGTGAAGATGGAGGCAACTCACCTGTGCCTAGGAGATATGATTCGGTAAAGTGCGTTTTAGATGAGTGCCTATGGTACGGGACATAGTAACTCATGTTAGGAAGATTAGAGTTGTCGTGTGAATAGGATCAGTGTGAGCGGATATAGGAGTTCAATAAGGCATAATAATCAAAAGTTTTGTGTTTATTTCATTAGAATTGAGGTTCATCTACGAACATTTTGTGTTTTTGTATGTGTCTACTGACCATAATATCTACGTGAGGTTCATCTACGAACATTTTGTATTTTGTATGTGGCTACTGACCATAATATCAACGTAAAGTTATCTAAAAACATTTATCATCAAAGACAATCACCGTACGCAAGAAACAGTCATTAACTCTTTTTTGATTACAATTACCTCATTTAAAAAGACTACATTCAAGCGCCGACCGTCTCTTCAAGAAACAAAGACAGTAATTAGCGGAGTGTATGTGAACTGTAACCCATACGGGGCCGATCACCAGTGATACATTAGCAATCTTCAGGGAAATGTTAACTACGCATAACCAGGATTACTACGTACCCACGTCAAGATCCCCCAAGAATTCCCCCAATAGTGCTACGTCATCAACGTCAATAACATTACACCAATACATAAAGGATTACGTCAAGGACCTCAATAACGGCTAAGTACCTGTCTAATGACAGTTTTCATTAAACCACAATATAATTTTGTAAACTTGTAGTAGTGCTGTATTAGTCTGTCGCCTTTATTCAATTTAACGAGCTCGTAGGTAGGATGTAAAACCAATGTATCGCCATAGTAACCGTCAATAGTGAACCAGATATTGTGAAACGTTAAAATGCCTACATATGTGTAGTAGTAGTAAACCTAGTCACGCCCTCCTTACGTCACTAAACCATATGCATAATATTTACTGAAAGTGAACGCAGACGGGGACGGAGACCCAAAGGTGACGCCAGCAGAGGTAGGTAGAGTAGACCTGAGAAAGGTGAAATAATATAATTGTTGTTTAATTACAAATCATCTAAATATTAACTGATTTTCTAACTTTTAATTAAGGGGTTTTGTGTTCAAGGACTTGAGCTAGACAAAATATATGTAAATTTGTGAGATCGGTTCCAATTCGGGCAACGACAGGGTCTGATCGCCACAAAGCCTATAACTACTATATTTTTTATACCTAGTTGTTTTGTCATAAATTAAAGCTAGGGATAGATCGTTTGTAAATGTTTTTCTTTCACCTTGTTAAATAACTTAAAAATACAACTTCTTTGCAATTAATTTTTCATCCACATAGCTGTGGTTATTGTTTGTTCAGATGTTTGTATTTTGTAAATGTCTGCCTGTCGAAGAAAGTGAAACTTTTCGAATATTGCAACATAATTAAAAGCTTATTTTCTCACCTAAGAACAGTGTTAAGTTCAATTAATTTATAAATATCATTGTCCTGTTCTACTAAAGTTTCTTTTGAAATAAAGAGTCAAGTCACTCTATCTATCTCATATGCCAGCGAGTGTGACTTCGTTTGGGAATCTTGTGTTCCACTGTGCGATTTGAAGTCACAAGTGACATAGTATCAACAGGGACTTGCTTTCATCGGTTTGAGATTCTGCCCCCAACAAATCCAGAACGGCTAATAAAAAAACGTTGTTAGAATGATGCAGTTCGCATCTTGGAAGAATACTAGCGTTGGCATTTTTCTACATATCTTTCATTTAAGCTTGGTCTCTTGGAACTAATTCCGATTATCAACATGTTTTTAAATTGTCTACGTGAAAACGAACGACGGCAAAAACATTTTTGCAGTCGTAACGCTGAGAGTCGTCTGGCCCGGGGAAGAATTGGCCCAGAGACCCCGCTAATTGTACATGACGATTCAAGAGAAAAAGTTCACCTCGCAAACATCAGCTAGTAAGAGCGGAGTATCTTACTCCCTGAAACTAGAGGCGAGCTCTGGCATTCGTCGTCGGGGACAACTTCCCTTTCCCTTGACGATGACAGTGACAGCAACGCACGGTGACAAACACGATGACGACCGCGACGTGAGAAACCCCCCCCCCCTTTCCACTCTATTCCCGTGGCTGGTTCTGACCAGCATGGGCCCCTCCTCCCCTATCCCCTAGGCTAGAGTGGCGCATTATGACCTAACGGTTGACGCGTCCTTAATCCAAAAAAACAAAAAAAACAGCGCCCTTATAGGGAACACACACGTGACGTCACAGCTCGGCGGCAAGTGGCCGCGGATCTAACTGATGGACAAGCATCCTGATTTCGCACGTTGACGCCTGATGAACGGCTCAACAAATATCACGCTCTAACTTTTATCCTATTCATTATTTTGACAAAACTTAAGAGGAATAATATTTAGCAAACATATCATTTCTTCTAATAGCGATTATTTCGATTTTTTTAGAGAACCGTTAGCTTGTTATAGCAATGTACGCAACTTCAATTGACACAAAACTACTGATCGGATTTCAAAAAGAATTCTCTCTAAATATGCATCTAACTAATTAGACAAGAAATAAATTAACTTTCTAGATAGAAAAAGCACTGAACGAAAATTTACAGCATAGCGTGCAGTTTTTCACGGCTCATCTGCGCGTCAAAAGTGCGTATTTTAGATGAAAACACATCCATGCATATTACCCTATGCTGTAAATTTTCGTTCTGTGCACTTTCTATCTAGAAAGTTTATTTATTTCTTGTCTAAACAGTCCCATGCATATTTTAAAAGAGGTCTTGTCGAAATCCGATCACTAGGTTTTTGTCAATTGAACTTGTTTTAATTTAATTTTATAAGTAACAAGTAAAAGTCTTAAATTTTATTTAAATATGTACATAGAAATAACAAGTTAACGGCTGTCTAAAAATTCAAAGTAATCGCTATTAGAAGGAATGATAATTTGCTTATATTATTCTCTTAAGTTTTTTCCCAATAATGAACAGGATAAAAGTTGGAGCGTGATAAGTTGTGCGACGTTCAGCAGGCGTCCACTTGCGAACCGATGGTTGCTTGTCCATCAGTTGGGCTCAAAACGGAGAATACCCCTCTATCCCCTCGATTTGTGACGTAGTTGTGTGTACCCTATACCCAGAATGTTGGAGACCCGGGTTCAAACATAGGTCGGGATAAGGTAGACTATCTATATTGTATTAAAAAATGATAGAGGACATGTTTTGAAATGCATATTGAATATGGAAAACATAGCCAGTAAGAAATACGCAAACACATTGCAAGGTTTATACTCAATCCCCAGCGGAATGTTGGGGAACCTTGAGATTCGACCTTTGTCGTTTTTGGATGAGCGTAGCGAAGATTCCATTTCACTACACTGGAGAGAAAAATCCGGAATGTTGATTTTTTCCCCTGTATTTTGGCTGTTAGTTAACACGATTCCAGATAAACCGATAGTCCAATAAATGCAATGTAATTTTCTGGAGGTCTTCGAAATGTCGTCGGGGACCTTGCCCTCTTCCCTTGACGACCCCCCGACGACGATGACAATGACACAACGAACGATGAAAAAGACGATAACGACCGCAAGGTGAGAATCCCCCCTTTCCTCCCCTAACCCGTGGCTGGTTCTGACCAGCATGGGCCTCTCCCCTTTCCCGTGGCTGGTTCTGACCAGCATGGGCCCCTTTTCCTCCCCCCCCCCTAGGTTAGAGTGGTGCATTATGACCTAACGGTTGACGCGTCCTTAATCCAAATAAACCAAACCCTCCCCCCCCCCCCTTAGGCTAGAGTGGTGCATTATGACCTAACGGTTGACGCGTCCTTAATCCAAATAATCATTTAATTACTCTGAATTTAGAACTGCCACTTTTTTGAGCGCAATCGAAAAATTATTTCTCATAAAAATCGTAATTTTATGATATTTTCGCTTTTTAAAACCTTTCTTCGACTTATACCACCTACATGGTTTATCCGATTGTTATGATTTTTTCACAGAACCTAAATATTATATGAATTAATATATTCGTATGAAATTTGAGCGCAATCGAAAAATTATTTTTTATGAAAATCGCAATTTTACGATTTTTCGATTTTTAAAACATTTCTTCGACTACCATCACATGCTTTATCGGTTTGTAATGATTTTTTCACAGAACCTTAATTTTATGAATTCATATATTTGTGTGAAATTTGAGCGCAATCGAAAAATCGTTTCTCATGGAAATCATAATTTGACGCTTTTTCGTTTAAAACATTTATTCGACTTGTAACACCTACATGCTTTATCCGATGTAATGATATTTTCACAGCTCCATAATTTTATGAATTAATATATTGGTGTGAAATTTGAGTACAATCGAAAAATTATTTCTCATGAAAATTGCTATTTTACGCTTTTTTCGTTTAAGAAAAATTACGCTCATCCAACAACGCGCCTGAAAAAGCGTTTGCAAAGCTTCCTAGTGATAAAAACTGTACTTGCGATAGTGTATCAAAATTAACTTTAGAAAGATTTGCCATGAACATCAAAGGTTTACTTTGGTATTCACAAATGGCTCCAAAATTGACAACAAAGTTGGAAGTGCCTTTTATTGCTCCACACATTCTATGTTGTTGTTGTGGAGAAATCCTTTTGGTTCAGATAAAAACTCATGTATTCAAGTCATCATTTGGTTCAAGACATTCAATTCTATTTAGAAAAAGCTAGCCTCTAAGGGTTATATGATAGAGTATTGCTGGATACCTGGACACGTGGGCATAGAGGGAAATGAACACGCTGATCGGGCTGCTAAGGAAGCAGGAAGCTTCCTAGCGTCGCGACGTTGATTTCATTTTAGTTCCCGTTCCAGATGTCAAGAGTGTATGTAATATACAAGCAACAATTGTTGGATTTAGGACAAGCATCTTGAGATGTGGTGCAAAATAACTGACTGCGCAGTGTGATGCCCACACTGACTAATAAAATTCGTCCTACCCCGTCTGGGCCCGGGGTAGAATTGGCCCAGAGCATGGCTCTGCTAATCGTAAAAGGCGATTTAAGAGAAAAAGTCCACCTCGCAAACATCAGCTAGTAAGAAGGTAGTATATTACTCCCCGAATCTAGAGGCTAGCTCTGGCAATCGTCGTCTGAGACCTTGCCCCCTTCCCTTGGCGTCCTCCCCGGCGACGATGAGAATGACACAACGAACGATGACGAAGAAATTCAAGACAATGACGACCGCGATGTGAGAAAACCCCCCTTCCTCCCCCTTACCCGTGGCTGATTCTGACCAGCATGGGCCCCTCCTCCCCACCCCTTCCTTAGGCTAGAGTGGTGCACTATGACCTAACGGTTGACGCGTCCTAATCCAAATAATCAAAAAAAAAAAAAAAAAAACTACGTCTCGACTCTCACGTAGATCATATGCTAGCTGCTAGCAGAATGTACCAAATATGATGCCTTGCGCACGCAATTTGATCTCTCCATTCATATGAAGAACTTCTATATGATAACGGCGATAACTTTCTAAATCTCTCTTTCCCAGTACTCTGCATAACAAAATTTTATTCACATCATACACATTTCTTAAGTTAATTAATTTATTTTTTATAAATAATCTTTGTTTGGCTATTACTAGCGTAACCACCATTTTCTTCAGAAAAACAATATAATCATCATCAAGATTTACTCATTTCATTAACTTTCAATATCACATTAGGCGCAATATGACCCCACGTTTGACGCGCCTTTTAAACGTAATAAACCTCAACTTCAACGCTGTCTCAGCCTAATATCGGGCTTTTAACACTTCCGCTAAGTCCCGTACTTGAAAATATTGCCGTTGAAAGGTCGCTGGAACTGTCGCCTTTTGTGTAAATAACGTTTTTGAGCTGACTTATTTGTCACACATGAAAAGGCCGTTTAAATTGAAGAGGTATCAAGTAAGGGTTTGTCGCTAGCAAAACAAATACGAGGAAAAAACTCTTTTCTTGATGGGGCCAAGAGGAATGGAATGCTCTCCCAATCAGAGTAATGGAGACTCTGCCTAAGTCATCAGAAGAATTGTAGGCCTAAACTACAATAATTCATTAGTTTATACATTTAAAATATGATCGCTTCCAGGTGCAATAGGACCTAAAGGTTGACGCGCCCTTGAACCATAATAAATTTCAACTTCCTAATTTGTTGAAATAAATCTTTTAAAAATTTCACCGTGCATTGCTTACAGTAGCTATGCACTTGGCAATTCACTTTGTAACTCTACAAAATGCTTACTGTATTATAGTCCGTGGAACAAGCTGCTAAAACTATAGAAAACATTTCAAATCCGGAAACCAGCACCAAAATTTAGGAGCAGGTAAAAGACATATTTTAGAATGTTATTTTCACGGGGGACACGCATGGTAGCAAATAAGTCACCTGTCATGGCGTCCACAAGATGGCCGCCATAATAAATCTTAAAATTGCTGTAACTCAAGAAGTAATCATCAGATTTGGATAAACTAGGTTTTGTTTATTCGGTTTTTAATGCTCTACAAAAGTGTCATAGAAATTTTACCGCAAATACAATAGTTTTAATTATATTTATAAATTATTACAATGTATTGCAATTATATAGCACTTTTTGGTATATATAATTATTTATACGTAGAATTCGCTAGATTATCATAAATTTTTAAGACTCCCGTCTGGGCCCGGGGTAGAATTGGCCCAGAGCATGGCTCTGCTAATCGTAAAAGGCGATTCAAGAGAAAAAGTCCACCTCGCAAACATTAGCTAGAAAGAGCGGATCTTACTCCCCACTACTAGAGGTGAGCTCTGGCAATCGTCGTCGGGGACCTTGCCCCCTTCCCTTGACGACCCCCCGGCGACGATGACAATGACACAAAACGAACAATGACAAAGACGATGACGACCGCGACGTGAGAAACCCCCCTTCCTCCCCTTACCCGTGGCTGGTTCTGACCAGCATGGGCCCTTCCTCTCACCCCCCCCCCCCCCTTAGGCTAGAGTGGTGCATTATGACCTAACGGTTGACGCGTCCTAATCCAAATAAACCAAACCAAAATTTAAAGTCCCGAAACGAAATTCTTGTAACTTTTTGATAAATTAATTAATTAAATTAAGCATTAATTAAATACCAATTAAAAGTTTCTTTTCACTTACCAAAGTCCCGTAGTGTATCACACAAGAACAATATGACCAGAATGAACCAAAAAAATATTAGTTCCAAAAATTAATTCCAATCACTTTCCTTTTAATTCAATTAAATCAATTAATTAAAAATAATGACAATAATCTCAATTAATTTTGTAAAATTAACCCAATGTAGTCGACCTTGAAATCATTTTAAAGCTAGTTTTAAGGCGAATAAATGTAATGAAAAAATTAATTAATTAAATTAATTAATCAGCGAATTAATTACATTTTAGTTAAATTATCTTACTTTTGACTTATGTATTGCTATGTATACCTAAAACTTGATCGATCGTCATAAAAATATACTACTTTACTGACATAATGCCAATAAATCCGAATTGTCATGTCCCGAAACAAAATTCTTATAACTTACCGATTAATTAAGACATTAAATGAAGAATTACTTATATCTCAATATTTGTTATTGTCACTCAATTAACACATTCAAAATGCCAACAGATGTATCAAATATAAACAATGCACGTGTAATTTTAAAAATTAATAGTCCCAAAATTAAGTTCATGCTACTTTTCTGTTAATTGAATTTCCATCAAAATTATTTTCCTGTAAAATAACCATGCAAATGGTTCCCCGTGTGGCTGTGTTAATTTTACACAACACATGGTGATTATATCAATTTATTTAATTCATTTATTAATTAAATTAACGATAAAGTAGCATGAACTTGACTTTGGGACTGTAAATTTTTAAAATCATACTCGCATTGTTATTTTTTATACTTCGGTTGGCATTTTGTATGTGTTATTGAGTGACAACAACAATTATTGAGATATAAGTAATTCTTCACTTGATTTCTTATTAATCGGTAAGTTATAGGAATTTGTTTCGGGACATGACAATTCGGATTCATTGGGATTATGTCAATAAAGTTGTATATTTTTATGACGATCGATCGAGTTTAGGTATACATAGCAATACATAAGTCAAAAGTGGGATAATTTAACTAAAATGTAATTAATTCACTGATTAATTAATTTAATTAATTAATTTTTCATTACAATTTATTCGCCTTAAAATTAGCTTAAAATGATTCCAAGGTCGACTACATGGGGTTTAATTTACAAAATTAATTGAGATTATTGTCATTATTTTTAATTAATTGAATTAATTGAATTAATAGGAAAGTGATTGGAATTAATTTTTGGAACTAATATTTTTTGGTTCATTGTGGTCATATTGTTCTTGTGTGATACACTACGGGACTTTGGTAAGTGAATAAGAAACTTTTAATTGGGATTTAATTAATGCTTAATTTAATTAATTAATTAATCAAAAAGTTACAAGAATTTCGTTTCGGGACTTTAAATTTTGGATTTATTGGCGTTATTTTAGTATAGTCTGAAAATTTTATGACAATCTAGCGAATTCTACGTATAAATAATTATATATACACCAAAAGTGCTATAATTGCAATACATTGTAATAATATACAAATATAATAAAAAACTATTCTATTAACGGTAAACATTTCAACTGACATTTTGGTAGAGTATGAAAAATCGAATAAAAACAAAACCTAGTTTATCAAATCTGATGATTAAACTTCTTGAGTTACAGCAATTTTATAAGAATTATTTTGGCGGCCCAATCTTGTGGACGCCATGACAGGTGACCTCCCTAAGAACACGTACGTCTGGGCCTTGTAAGGGCACATCCGGCTAGCCAGACGAAAACGGTCCGTGCCACATGCGGGCTAAGCCGGATGCGGCATAGGTACTAGCTTTTGGCAGTCAGGAACCACGTATGGCCCATGCGTTCCGGGACTCGTACTGGACGCATCCGGCTAGCAAGACGAAAAACGTGCATTTGTCATATGGCTGGCCGTGTGTGCTGGTACTAGTTTTTGGCAGTCATGCCACGTATGGCCCATGCGTCTGGGCCTCGTACGGGGGACGCATCTGGCCAGCCAGACGCACGGTGAGCTTGTGGTGCCAGATCCCAGCCAGACAAGTTTTATTTACTGATGAGAGCATAGCCATGTTGCCAGATGTGGGTCTGACAGGAAGTTTAGGGACTCATGGGAGTACGTTTATGATAGGCATACATATTATTCACAATTTTTTATAAATAACTGTCAATGAGATATTCATATTTGTTTTTTCTGCGATGGATGTGAGCAAGTGTAATACTTACATGAAACATGGAGAGTTTCGAGGCACCAGCACCGATATGAATCCACCTTCTGTGGGGGTGCGTACGTACTGCACGGTTACCATTAGTATGAAGACCCAATTTCTGGCAAGGCTGAGTGTAAACCTTATCTTCATGTAAGGACTTTGCGTTGGTTCTGCATGCATTACATTATATGAAGGACACGTTCTTTCTCGGCAAGGATTGCATGAGCCTTTCTGTTACGACTTCTGCCTTTCTGGCTTTCTTCCAGTGTGCCTATATAATCATCCTCTTGCTATAACGGTTCGGTTGTCTGCGGCTGTGCGGTGACCGTTACTGTGCAGCGTATTACCATAAGTATGAAAGACACGATCCTCTGTCAAGGGAGAGTGGTTAAACATTACCATCTGTTCGACTTCTGCTCAGGCTTTGAAATATATGAATCCACCTTCTTGCTATAGGGGCGAGTGGATACTGTATTTTAAACCTTAGGTATTTTTACACTTTCTGGCAACAGGATGTGTAGTAGCTACATTACCATTACCTTCAGGATGGACTACCGCTGCTCGCTGGTGCGGTGCGCCTATATGAATCCTTTGGGGGGGTGTGTACTGCGTATATCTTACCTTTCAATAGGACTCCAAAAACGTGTGCTAACGTGACGTGGCATTATACGTAGCATAAATACCGACACACAGAGACCTGCATAGATCCAGCCTCTCGAGAGAGCATGTCGCAACTTACCAAAGAAGGTAAACCAGACAAGTCATCGTTATTTTCAAATTCAAACCGACGCTACCCCCACCCGTCTTTCTGCCTCACGGCTAAACAGTTGTTTGTCAAGACGAGTTGGCTGGCCGTGGGTTTTTGTGGAGGGGAAAATGGACATGGTGGCATCCCGTCGTGCCAAATACCGCTGATATAGGTTAAGAAGCATCTGGGCCACGTGTGGCTAGCAGTTGCTTGCCAAGTCATGGCTAGTGCGGACGCAAGGATCTGGCTGGTATCCGGCTGCCAGATGCAGTGACTAGGGTGAAGACGGATTCCGATTCCACATCTGGCTAGCCAGTGTGTTTCCAAGGTCATGGATAGCGGCGTATGGCAAAGGATCTGGCGGCATCCGAGGCCAAGCAGTTTAAAATGTATGGCTAGCTGGATGGGCAGACGATTCCCAGACGTGCTTTCCCGTACGTCAGGCAGCCGGATGAGGGCATACGTGGCCCAGACGATCCCAAAAATTCACTGTGCTGTACTAGGGTTATTTGCTACCATGCGTGTCCCCGTGAACAAATACACATTCTTAATACGTCTTTTCCAAGCTCCAAATTTGGTGCTGGTTTCCGATTGAATGTTTTTACGCTTGTTCCCCGGACTATTAATCTTGTTGATCTGACCGATGTCAACCAATTTGTGTTCCAGGTAACTTATGTAGAACACATACGTGATGTAAGATACAGTGTATACATGACACGAAATCCCCCAGTAAGTGCAAGCCGCACCCCATTGCTGAATTATATGTACCCGACGGTGTAAGCAATACTAATGAGAAAGGTGAAAAACCCACAAAAATCACAAGTGGTACATGATGCTCGCTCTGTTAAGAAATGGTAGAAAAACACAGTTTCAAGACTTTTCGGATAAACCCATAGCTCTTTCGAGAGAGGGACGATGCCGGGACCAAGTGAAACAACTGCATTCACAGGGTTTAGGCGAAAACAGTCCCAAATGTAAAAAACTACCAACTTAGTTATGTAAATTGACAGCGGGGGGCGCCGTTTTTGCTCTAGACATACAGAGTCGAGATGAAGGGATGATCCACGCTTGTGTGTTCGACAGACTTGAGTCAGATCGTGGTTGGCACGTGCGGGGGGGGACTCGGGGAGCGCCCGGTTTTCCCCGACCGGGGCCCGAAAGTCGTCGCCGGGGCCCGTCTCGACCAAGGAAAAAAAACAAAAACAGAATGTGGCAGTGACTACGCAGTATATGGCACCTGATAAAATACATTGCGGGATGGACAAGAAACCAAAAACGCAAATGATAAAAATTGTCTTAAAAGCCGGGCTCAAAAACGAACCGTTTAAATAAAACAGGCCCAAATACTTTTAAAAAAAAAACTCCCTACATTGATTAAAGAGGTGCTCATATGTGGAAGATTAAGTTCATCCCTCAAAGCGTTCAATCGACCTATTTCCCAAAGCCCCTTTTATAATGATTTACTTTTTTATGTTGTTTTAAAACGAAGGGGAATATTTTAAAACTTTTACATTTAAAATTAACTAGGGAAACGTCAAAGTCATTTTTAGACGGGGAGTGACCATGGTTTTTGAGTCCCCCGGTAAAACTTTCCTTTTTCCCCATACTTAAGCCTAGCTTCATAGGCTAGAGTGGAGCATTATGGCCTTACATTTTGATGCCCCCTTTATCCCAAAAAAAAATCCACTTTAAAACCCCTTTTATTTTCCCAATAAATTATAATTTTAAATCCCCAAAAAAAAGTCTAGTTGGCAAAAGGGCGCCATACCCAAAATGTGGGAGACCGGGGTTTAAAACCCCCCCCGGTGGAAAGTTTTTTTTATTTCGGGGATGTAAATTGAAAAATTATAAAACATGTTTGAAATGCATACAATCTAGGGAAAACATAGCCAGCCAGTACGAAATACGAGAAAGATTGCAAGGTTTTACTCAAGCCCCAGCAGAATTTTAGGGGAACCTTGGTTTCGTTCCATATTCGTTTTCCCCTTAAAATTGTCACTGCATGCATGTAATCAGGGGGCCTACCAAAAATTTTTTTGTAAAAAAACTTCGTCAAGAAAAAAGCTTGTTGAAAAAATGAAACCTCACATTCAAGCTATTTTTAAATTTTTTATTTTTGTGGGGTTAAAAATCGAAATAGTTGGTGATTATGTAAGCAGTTCTAAGTTACCTGGTCGGGGATGTCGTTAAAATTTTTCATCTCGATCTATTTGGCCTTTTGGCCGATGAGCCCGGCAAACAGAATTTTCACGACAAGGCCCTATCGAGAAAGCGTTTAAAATCCTCATTCGCTTCGCTCCCCGGGCTTTTATTAGTTAAGCCTCACTCACGGATAATTTTGTGTCGAAGGTGGAAGTAAAGTCCCAAAACCCGAGGCCCCTCGTCTGGGCCCGGGTAAAATTTGGGCCCAGGCATGGCTCTGCTAATCGTACAAGGCGATTAAAGAGAAAAAGCCCACCTCGCGAACATCAGTAGTATGAAGGGTAGTATTTTACTCTCCAAAAAATAGGGGGCACTCTGGAAATCGTCGTGGGGGACCTTCCCCCCCTTCCCTTGACGCCCCCCTCGACAACGATGCGACAATGACACCACGAATAAGACAAAGACAAGACGACCGCGACGTGAGAACCCCCCTTTCCCCCCCCCTTCCCCGGGCTGGTTCTGCCAGCATGAGCCCCCCCCCCCCCCCCCCCCCCCTCCCCTTAAAGCTAAAGTGGTGCTTATGACCAACGTTGACGCGCCCTTACCGAAAAAACCAAAAAAACCCTCCCCTTCCCCGTGGCGGTTCTGACCAGATAAAGCCCCTCCCCCCCCTCTACCCCAGGTAGAGTGGTGCATTTGCCCTAAGGGTTTTAATCAAAAAAAAAAAAATATGCCCCAGGTTTTTCAAGCACATTCCCTTGTACTAAAATAAATAATTATTATTAGTGGTTAATTTTGATAAAGTTTTTTTATTATTAGTTTAAATTTTTTTTATTAAAATATAATTTTTAAAAGAAATTTATAGGAATGTTTTAAAAAATATTGCGAAGACGGGCACAGTTTGTGTTTGGGCACCCCGTAAATTTTTTGTTACCATTTTTCCACTTAAATGGTGTTGAAACCCAAAATTTTTACTGATTGATGAAAAAATTTCGTAAAAAGAGGACACAAACTAGAGCTCAAAACCCGGGGCCCCCACCCCACGAGCTTTATTATTCTCACGTCTAATTATTGATTTTTTAAATAATAATGTTTTTTAAACAGTAATGTTATATTTATTTTTTATTTTTTAGTTTAAATGTTACTTTTTTAAAATGATGTTAAAAGAAAAAAGAGTGGGTTTAAAGTAAAAAATAAGTAATTATTTAACGTTTATTGTAGGTAAAACGTTTTAC
>JAMZAV010005963.1:0-32500 GCA_024449915.1 Sweltsa coloradensis | reverse complement strand
AGCACTAAAGCTGCAAACATCGCAAAAAAATAACTGAAAATACAAAAGGGAAATGCAGATGTTTTTAAAAAATTAGAAAAAAATTTTGGGGCCCAACACAGACCCTTGAGGAAAACCCCCGTACTATCCTTTTAGTGTGGTTCCATTTATGACAACGATTTTTCACTCTTTTTTAAATATGATTTTGAAACCCTTGCCCCAAATTTTTTCCCTTTAACACACCGTTTAGCTTTTTACCAAAAAGTTATGAAGTCATACAAAAAGCCTTATGAGGTCCAAATACAGTGCCATGGTCTTGTGATTCTTTTCCATTTCTTTGGTTTTTTTTTGAAATTGTGTGATTTCTATTTCCCCCGTCAACATTTTCTTTGGCAGAAAAAAACTGAATCTCAGAAAAAAAATTGATTTGACTGTAGAAAGTTTAAAAACCCGATTTTTTTCACAAACCTCTAAAATTTTTTGTATTGAAAGGGAACAATGGATGGGGGCGAAATTGGGAACCTGATTTTTTTCACCCCTTTTAAAGATGGGATTTAAGACCCTTTTAAAATAATAATAATAATAATAATAATAATAATTTTTTTTTTTTTTTTTTTTTTTTTTTTTTTAAAATTTTTTGAAGCAAGAAACTATTTGGAACAATATTCACATCATTTCCCCCCACTAAGCCAAAAAGGGTCATCAGTGGGTCACATAATTATTTAAAGTTAAACATTCTTGTAGCGTAAAGGTTAATACAATAAAATCAAAAACAAAACATTTTTTTAAAAATAATAATAATAATAATAATAAAATAATAATAATAATAATAATAAAAAATAATAATAATAATATAATAATAATAACATAAATATAGTATAAATATAATAATATAGTAATAAAAATAGTATAGTAACCGTACAAAGTTAGCTCAGGTTTTACCGAGTTTGTATGAAATACATCCAATAATAATAATAATAATAATAATAATAAAATAATAATAATAATAATAATAATAATAATATTAATAATAATAATAATAATAATAATATTCTGATTTTACTATCATCATTATTTTATTTCTTTATATACACTTAGAATTCAATATAATCATCCAAACCACCCATTTACTGACGATATGGAAAGCTTATTAGACCCACGGAACCCCTAAATAGAATACGAACACATCACTAAAAACCATTACCAGGTCACTTACATAAAAACAATTGCGAATTTAGTCCTCTTGCTTGAGGGAAGGAGTAAGGAAGGTTACGCCCCGGCCCCGAAAAAGTTCGCATTGTTTTTGTTGTCAAGGTGACTTGGTTAATTGGGTGTTTAGTGGGGCGTGTTCTATCTAGCACCATTTACGCTCTATCGTCCATGCAACTTTCCATAGTCACAGGCGCGGCACAATATGACCAAACCACGCTGAAAGTAGACCTAGTGTTCGCTCTTGACTAATCGTAAAGAGGCGATTCAGAGCGAGAAAAGCCACACCTCGCAAGACAGCCAGTGTTGTGTAGTAAGAGCGGAGTATCACGTTAATCCACCCAAACTAGAGGCGAGCTCGTGGCAACTGTCGTCGGGGACACTTCCCCTCCTTGATCGACCCCCCGGCGACTATGACAAGTGACAGCAGCGAATACGCGAGTGACAATAGGACGATGAGCGACAGCGACGGTGAGAAACCACTACCCCCCTTTCTCCGCTAACCCGTGCGGAGTTCTGTGACCAGCATGAGCTCTCCTCCCGCAGACCCCTAGGCTAGGAGGGGGACATTAGTGCACGACTAACGGTTGACGGTCAGTAATCCAAATAAACATGAAACTTGTCACGCCGAAAAGAGTATTTTTGTTCATTATGTTGTTGATGTTAGTTGGTGTACAATGTAAGAAAAAATATAAAAAAAACGAATGTAAAAAAGCGCCTCGACGGAGATTTGAACCATCGACCCTTGCGCTGAGGTGCAACCGCTAGTCTTACCAGTCCTAGCTGCCGTACCTAGCTGCTGCAGAAGTCGGTAAGGAAGTGCACCGTTTTTAGTCCCGTTCTAGAACCCACTAGCCCTGCAGACGATTAGAGCCTTGATGGGTGAATCGGACTGCCTTACCGACCTGCTGACAGCGAGCATCACGTCACATACCACCAACACGTTGTAGGGACCCCGATCACACGTCCACCGTTGTGGCAAGATGGTAGCGGGTAGACTCTTGGTCCAAGGTTCCCCGGTTCAAATTCCGTTGGTGGTATATTTTTTTTACAATCTATTCTTTATTGTAAACTCTCATTTCGGTGAAAGTCCGTTATATTTAAATAGAAACGTTAAGGGTGAAGGTTATTTTTAGTTATATTTTTCTAAATTATAAATTAATTAAAAAACTCACCTTTCCATGTAAACAGTCCCTTTATATTTTTGTAAATAGAAACGGTTAAGGTGTGGAGGAGGTTAGTTTGTGGTTTAGTTGTGTCTGTTAAGTTAAATAGAAAAAAACTGCCGGTTGTCCATGAAGAAGAGTGACTTATATTTTAGAATAGGAAACGTTAGAAAAGTTTTGTGGTAGGTTTTTTTTCTTGTTCGTATGGGTGATGAGCAATAATGGTAGAGACTTTTCTCGGGTCTGGTTTGATCATGTTGTTGAAGTAGAAGACAGTTTAAAGGTTGTTGAAGGAGGTGTGTTTTTTGTTTGGTTGGGGTACTCCCCCCCTGAATAATCAAACTTCTTTTCAAATGGAAAAGTCCCTTTAGATTATCAAAGAAACGTTTCTGAAATGTTTTTGTAGGTTTTTGTGATATTTTTTCACGGTCCGCCTATATTGCATAATATTTTTAATTAACTTTTATTATTATTTTTATTATGTATTTATCTATATTATTGTAACTTTTAAAATACTAGTTAGTATTATTAAATTCCTTCATTGAGTGCACAGACAAAACATGGGTTACTCCAACTACGTGACGCGCCAACTACTTTTATCGGACCTTATAGGGTCACCCATCAAGACCTAACGAACGATAAACTAGCCAGCAACAGGTACTGCCATCTGTAAGGTGAACTACGTACTTGGTGTAGCTTAGTTCTTGCTAGTACTACTAGAATGCGCGGGCTCTTCTAACTGTGCGCCACATGAATGTAAACATCGAGCCACCGTAGATTTAAAGCTCTGAGAGATAGCAGCACTAGTAGCGAGAGAGCGATATTCTGGTAGTTGTCAACAATGATGTCCGACTCTACCGCTAGCTCTGATACGCGAGTTGATATGTAACTTATCTATTATTTGTTTTATCAGTGTAACATTACAATGCCCGTCCGTGATTGCCTCACAGCGATGTAGCGACACACCAGGGGGGCAAAGGTTCACCCCCGTCTGGGCCCGGGGTAGAATTGGCCCAGAGCATGGCTCTGCTAATCGTAAAAGGCGATTCAAGAGAAAAAGTCTACCTCGCAACATCAGCTAGTAGAAGGGTAGTATATTAATATCCCCGAAAATGAGGCGAGCACTCTGGCAATTTAATCTTTTAAAATTTTTTTTTTTTTTTTTTATTTATATTAATTTTTTTTCTAAACTTTTATTTATTTATATTATTGTGTTATATTAATATTTTTTTTTTTTTTTTTACAAAAATATTTTTTTTATTTTTTTTTTGATTTTTTTAATTTTTTTATTTGTTATTTTATTATCTAGTCGGGGACCGCCCTTCTATTTGACAGACACCTCGACGACGATGACACGAACAAGACACACGAACGATGCACGTAAGTACAAGTTGGCCTGTCCCGACCCCCCTCACGGAGAACTATTTCCACCGTTACCACCGTGGCTGGGTTGTCGTACCAGCATGGGCCCCTGTCCTCCCCACAACCCACCTTAGGCTAGAGTGGTGCATTAAAGACCTAAACGGTGACGGGTCCTTATCCAAATAATCAAAAATGGTCAAGCATAGGCATGGGTTTACAAGCCAGTGGCGACGCAACGGGTGGGAGAAAGGGAGCATTCGTTCCCCTACTGAAATGTACCAAACAGAAGTTATTTTTACTAGGAAAACGCTAAAGATCCGCCGCGTTGATGGAATGAGCTTTTTAAAGGTTTAGTAGTTTGCGGGGATATCTTTACTTTTGAAAGTGCTTTGTTTGCTGCTACCATGTAGGTGAATGTTGTCAGTTTCTTTTGTTTCATTGTCAATTGGTTTTATTTACACGTAAAAACTTGTATAAAGCTTACATATTTCTATGGATTCTGCGCTAAATTTTTCCACTTTTTCTTTCAAAAGGTACTACATAACCATAACCTTAACGTCCTGTATAATTGAACGTGTAAGGCCCACCCGTTTTGACGTCAGAATTGGCCCAAATGGACGAAAATATCGCACAAAAAGTAAAAAAACGTGTATTAAAAGCTTTATTTCTCTCTATTTTGGCTAACTTTTTCAACTTTTTCTTTCAGAAAGCAATACATCACCATTACCTTATGTCCAAGTGAAATATGAACGTTGTAGCCCCACCCGTTTGGTCAGAATTGGCCCAAATGGCACGAAAATATCGCACTAAAAATCGAAAAAAATCGTAAAAGTACGATATTCATGAGAAATATTTCTTCGATTGTACCCAAAATGTAGCAAGTCTAAGTTCAGAGAAAACGAAGGTCGTGTCAAATTTTCATCAGATCGCATATACCGTTTGCCCGGTAGAGAGCGAACAAACAGACGGAAAAACGAATAAAAAATAAAATAAAAAAAATAAAAAAACACCCGAGCTAAATTTTTTGGGGTGTCGGTGAAATTGAAGTCTCGCTTCGCTCATCCATTATTTTAAGTTCAATATTTAATAATATTAATTCACATAAGAATCAACCACTATATTTTGCAGTTTTATAATAAATTTTTTTAAAAAAATTACGCGGTGCTCCTAATTCGTATATTTCTCCGCCTGGGCCCGGGGTAGAATTGGCCATGAACAATGAGCATGGCTCTTCTAACCGTAGAAGGCGATTCAAGAAAAAAGTTAACGCCCCTTTCTCCCCTTAACCGTGGCTGGTTCTGACGCGCATTGGCCCATATGCCCTAGGCTAGAGTGGTGCATTATGACCTAGCTAACGGTTGACGCGTTCTTTATCCAAAAAAACAAACCAAAAAATTCGTCTAATATATTGTAATTTTCACTCAAAATATAATGGTAGTGTTTGCTGTGTTGAAACAATTAACTAAACACGACCATGCGTCCTCTGACGTACGAGGTCTCACGTTAACCTCTAGACCTGGACGGAGTTTAGACGTAGATGTCAAGTTCAAGTTGTGCTGCCCCTGGTGGTCGACACTCGAGTGAGAGACGAAACATACGAAACAAGGCTACGAATGGCGTAACTATCAATCAAGGGCCCCCGAGCAAACAATATGTGGGGCCCTAGTGGTGTAATTCAAAACTCATTTATGAGTAAACGCTCTTATGGTGATTTAAACTTTTTTTTTACAATGAGGGGCATTTATCATTCATTCAACGTTATTTATGTTACAAAATTTAATTCACATCATACACATTTCTTTAGTTTATTTATTTCCATTCACAAAAATAACTTTTGTTTTGATATAGGCCTACACACTTAGAAAACAATATAATCATCAAACACACCATTACCACACACATTAACTCATTTCATTAACGTTAAATTTCACTGGCGCGCAAAACGACTTAACCTGTTGAAGCACCCTAGTTTCTCACGTCGTAGGTGGAATATCTTTACCGTCAACACGGGTTCTTATTCTATGCAAATCAATGACGCCTTGTTTGGAGATAAAGTTCCTCTTTCATCTCCTGATGTGTGACGTATTTAATTTAGCACAACTGATAATTAGCTTGGAATGAAAAATTCCCCGTCTGGGCCCGGGGTAGAATAGGCCCAGAGCATGGCTCTGCTAATCGTAAAAGGCGATTCAAGAGAAAAAGTCCACCTCGCAAACATCAGCTAGGAAGAGCGGAGTATCTTACTCCCCGAAACTAGAGGCGAGCTCTGGCAATCGTCGTCGGGGACCTTGTTTTCTTCCCTTGACGACCCCCCGGCGACGATGACAATGACACAACGAACGATGACCAAGACAATGACGACCGCGACGTGAGAAATCCCCCTTCCTCCCCTTACCAGTGGCTGGTTCTGACCAGCATGGGCTCCCTCCCCCCCCCCCCTTTAGCTTAGAGTGGTACATTATGACCTAACGGTTGACGCGTTCTTAATCCAAATAAACCAAAATACTTGCAGCTTTGAGACACAGGTTTAGAACACAATACAAGTTGGATTCGAACTTTTATAGAAAAGTTCTTTAGTCAATCAATGCCTTCTCAAACTTCTCTTGATTGGAAAGGAGAGACTTTATAAACTCACAATTTAGAAAACAAAAATACTATAAAAACAAACCAAAAACAAACTCAAGCTATCAACTTTATATTTCCCAGGCGGCGCAATATGACCTTCCCGGTTGAAGCGCCCTAGAATCTCACGTCGTCGTTATAAGTGGGTTTATAAGTGGGTTGGGGTTTTGTTTTTTATAAGTGGTTTTGGGTTTTTACTTTTAAAGCACGTACACACACACAAAACAAGTCGGGGCCCGGGGTAGAATTGTCCCAGCATATGGCTCTGCTGCAGGTAAAAAAATAACAGTATGATATACACTTTATATATTTTAAGGCACTGGTGGTATAACAGTGATAAGGTTAGTTTTTTTTTTTTTACCTCTCGTAAAAGGCGACTCAAAAGAAAAAGACCACTTTGCAAACATCAGCTTATTTTTTTATGACTTTTTCTCGCCGTTCGGCGAGCGGCGAGAAGGCCATTGTTGGGCACAATTCCCTCTTTAGCCTGTTTAGCGTCACAACAAACAACACATAAGTTGCAAGAAAACAAATACATTATATACAAAACAAGCTGTCATTCAGACATAACGGAGAACATAATTTGTAAAGATAACATAAGAAGTAAAAAAAGAAACAGTGAAGTCATTTTGACAAAGGGTGAACAAAAGCGATACAGTTATAGAGGAAGTTAAGGGAGAAAGGGGAATAGGTGAAGACAAACTAGATTAAGACTGAGAAATTAATTAAGTGGGTAGAAGGATGAGAAGGGTGTATTTGAATTTCGGTTTCCTTGGTAGAGCTCTAGGAATGGAAAGGAAATTGATAAGTCCCACTCGGTTATTGTGAAGCAGTCGTGAACAATAGCTTGCGCATAGTCTTTCCATTCGATTGCTAAGCTTTTCCATACCGGTAGCACAGTAAACTAGGTCATTTTCTGTCCAAGGGTGTAACCGAGAGATTTGTCTTAAGATTCAGCGTTCAAGCGACATATAGCCGCAGGAAGCGGCCCCAAGGACCGGGTAGAGAGCTGGCGCTGCATAGCCTACTCAAAAACGGTCTGATAAAGGCGGCGTAAGTAAAACGGAGTTTTGGAAGTCATCGAAGTCTGATCAGCAGGTTCATCCGGATGCGGGCACGGCAGATGACATCGCGACTATGGGCTCGCCAGTTCAGTGTGTCGGAAAACGTAATACCGAGGTATTTTGCTGTGCGGGTGGTGAAAACGGTTTTATTCCATAGGGTGATGCTGAGCCTATGAGTGTTGAGAAGCTTTTTGTGTTTTATTACGGTGTCGGAACAGTATGAGTTGGGTCTTCAGGGCGTTTGGTAAAATGCGCCATCAGCGCATCCAATTTTCAAGAGCTTTGATTTGGCGTTGAAGCCTCCGGAATACTTCTCTGGCGGTCCGGCCGACGCACCAATAAGCTGTGTCGTCAGCGATAAGTAGAGCCAAAAATAGTTTTTTATCAAGATGGTTTGGGATATCGTGACAGTAAAGCAAATATAGCAGGGGTGACAGGCAGGATCCTTGGGGAACACCTGCAGCGGGGGAGATAGGTCGAGATAGATGGTCTTGAATCTTAACTCGCGCATTACGGTCGGATAGAAAAGCTTTGATAAATCGGACCATCGTGAGAAGGATTTGCATTTTAAGTAATTTAAAACAGAGGCCACTGAGCCACACTCAGTCAAATGCACGGGAAATGTCCAGGAAAGCAGCAAAGACACATTTCCCTTCGTTGAGCGCCGATGATACTTCAGTAATCAACCGGATCAGAGGATCAGTAGTTGAACGGCCCGTTCTAAACCAGGATTGTGATTCGGGGATAACGTTATTATTCTCGACGAAACGGGCGAGACGGGATTGAATTACTCTTTCGAGTATTTTGCCAATCACGTTCAGTAGACTTATCGGCCGATAGCTGCTAAGTTGGTTAGGCGGTTGGTTTTTCTTGGCTATCATCACGACGGTGGCTGATTTCAAATGATGAGGAATGTATCCAAGGTTGAGGCACCCGGTGAATAAGGAGGATAGGTGAGTGATGAACTGAGGAGGAGCTTGACGTAGCATTGTTCTCGTGATTCCGTCGTCTCCAGGCGTAGAGTTGCGGCCTTTGAAAATTGCTGCTGAAACTTCGTCAGGAGTAATTTCCTCAACTAACTCGGGATAAGTGATGTCTTGAATGGGAATAGGATCGTGAGAGGA
The DNA here is from genome assembly GCA_024449915.1 of Sweltsa coloradensis. Classification (NCBI taxonomy): domain Eukaryota; kingdom Metazoa; phylum Arthropoda; class Insecta; order Plecoptera; family Chloroperlidae; genus Sweltsa; species Sweltsa coloradensis. The sequence goes on along the minus strand of JAMZAV010005963.1, from coordinate 23,974 downwards.
CAAATGTGGTTCGTGTTTGGAAAGGAGTCTCGATTTTTGCACAGAAGTTATTATCAAAGTGAGGATCGGAAGGGAAGCAATGAACTGATTCAAGAGACGATGCGAACTCTCTCGCCTTATCTTCCGGAGTAGAGAACACATCGCCGTTGATGACGAGTTTGGAGATACTTTACGAGATTTCTGACCCGTGAGGCATTTAAATTTGTGCCAAATTTATTCCCGTCCTTGTAGTTTAAGGACTCACACACAGTCGTCCATTGCAGTTCGCGGTTATTAATAATTTTTCTACGTACTATAACAGAAAGACGGTTCCATTCAGTTTTTCTGGTTGGGTCACGGGTTGCTTTAAACTGATTATAGATTTTTATCTTTAAGCGGATGAGGTTAACGATATCTGGTGGTAGTGAGGGTCGATAGGTGTCTACAGTTTTTACTGGAACGGCGAGAGCGGCGGCTTGCTTGAGAGCATCTACTAGGACGTCAGCGTAGTTGCGTAACGCATACAATTGGACAAATCGGGCGTTTCTGTCAGGTGCTGGATTATTGTCGTTCTATATAGGTCCAAATCAGCGTGGTTGAAATCTTTTATAAGTTTGTAACGTTCACGTGCAGCGGGAGGAGGAAGAATGTCGCCTGACAGGATTATCGGCAGTGGTCGCTGGCGATGGACGGGCCAATAACAGTGTCTGCTACCTTCCCTGAGAGCCTCTCGCTTACAAGGAAATGATCCGGAATAGACGATCCCATTGGGCCAATGAACGTTGGGTTAATGTTGTTACACCGGTACATAGGAAGATCGACGATAAGATCTGCGAGAAAGATACCATTTGTGTTGGAACTGGTGTCTCCGAAAGATACATGCCTTGAGTTTAAATCACCCATGAGAGTGAAGTTCGGAAACGATGTGAGATATTTAAAGAAATCAAGTAGATCGGCGAGGCGGGACGTCGGAAGCAGATATAGTACAGCTATTATCACAGGGCCCATCGGACAGCAAATAGAACAAAGAATTGTTTCAATTGGCGGAACTGGATACCCGTGGCTGATTCTGACTTTACTACCCACATCCACAAGGCTAGAATGGCGCATAATGACCTTACGGTTGACATGCCCTTTTTCAAATAAAAACAAAAATCACGGCCTTCTAGTAATGCACAGATCTACTCCTCACGTCGCAATCCAACGGACATAGGAATCTTTCAACCCCCCGAAAAAGAGGCGGTGGAGGACGCATTGTTAAAACATTGTGCACTTATCAATTGTTTTTATTTATCTTTGACGAGAAAGACGTAGGCCTACGTGGTATGTCAACGTATTTCATTGCAAATAATAGTGATTTATCGAGAGTTATTATTGGAATTATTATAGTAACAGAGTAAATAGTTCGTCACTGCACAAACAGAGGTTTGATTATAAGTCTTGGCATTGGCGTTAGGCCTATATCGCATGTCGCCATTCAGTGAACTGTTATTGTTTGGTCAACTGTGTAAAGTTTTATATTTATTTAACTCTGCAGTTCTGCTTGCAGAAATATGTTGATTTAATTCCCCACTTACCTACCCGCCTGTGGCTGGTTCCGTCCAGCACTGTCTCTTCCTCCCAGAAGTCCATATCATCCTCCTGCCAGTGGCTGGCTGTGAACAACATTGGTATTTTAGCCAGCATGTTAGCTTAAAATTGACAATCCTGACATTTCACACTTTTCAAGACAATTGCCAATGTCTCTTTAATGTATACGTAATCTACACAACTACATACAGCAAATGTAGACCTAAGTAATCACTCCCCCGTCTGGGCCCGGGATAGAAGTGGCCCAGAGCATGGCTCTGCTAATCGTACAAGGCGATTCAAGAGAAAAGTCCACCTCGCAAACATCAGCTAGTATAGGGGAGTATATTACTCCTCGAAACTAGAAGTAAACTCTAGTAAGAGAAGTATATAACTCTCCGAATCTAGAGGCGAGCTCTGGCGGTCGTCGTCGGGGAACATTCCCTTCCCCTTGACAACCTTCCTCGACGACGACGACAATGACAGCACGGAACAAGACGACCACGACGGGGGGGAACCACCAACCCCTGCCCTCCCCGTACCCTCCCTTTCCCTCTGTCCTTTGCCTGAGCCCGGCCTGAATTTGCCACAGGCCACAGGCCCCCCGACCCGACCCCGGCCAAGCTCCCGCCCCGGCCCCTTGCCCCCGGCCACCTACTCCCATGCCCTCCCCTTGCTTGTGGCTGGTTCTGACCAGTACAAGCCTGTCCACCCTGCGTCTCCCCACGTCACCCCTTACGTTCCTCCCCTTTGGAAAATTTGTAGTTATAAATTAACTAATAAACTACATTATCGCATGCGGCGCAATATGGCCTAACGGTTGACGCGTCCTTAATCCAAATAAACCAAAAAAAAAAAAAAAAGACGACGACGACGACTACGACAATTCAAACGATGACAATTATTACGACCACGACATGAGAACTCGCCCTCTTTTCCTTCCCCTACCTGGGCCTCAGCATTGGCGCCTCTTTCCCATATCCCCTAAGAAACAGTGGTGCATTATGACCTAACGGTTGATGCCCCCTAATCCGAATAAACTTTTTAAAAAAAACTTTTTTACTTCAGAGTTATTCGTAAATTGATTCTATGTTGCCGTTATTGGATGAGCGAAACGAAGACTTCAATTTCACTGGCCCCCAAAAAATTTAGCTCGGGTGTTTTTTTGGTCTGTTTGTTCGCTCTCTACCGGGCAAACGGCATATGCGATCTTGATGAAAATTGGAGGGGACCTTCGAAATCTCTGAAAATATTTCTCATAAATATCGTACTTTTACGATATTTTTTTTAGATTTTTAGTGCAATATTTTTCGTGACATTTGGGCCGATTCTGACCAAAGGAGTGGGGCTACAACGTTCATATTTTCATGAACATTAAGTTTATGGTGATGTAGTACCTTTTGAAAGAAAAAGTTGAAAAGTTAGCCGAATCCATAGAAATAAAGGCTTTCATATAAGTTTTTTGAGTAATATATATAAACAATTAACAAGTTACAATAGAAAACTTTGACAACAATCACCTACAATGCGCTCAAAAAGAACTTGCAGAAGTAAAGAGATCCTCGCAAACTAAAAACTTACAAAAAGCTAATATATCAACGCGACTAAAAAGCGTTTGTGAAGCTTCCTAGTGTATACGTCTTGTGCTCGGATTTTTTTCGGATAGCTTGAGCTCTGACCCGCAGGGAATGAAATATTAAGCAAACCACCTCATAAATTCACAACTCACTCGTAATTCGTCCTCCTGCCTCAGAACTCTCAGCTATAGAGAGGAGGGCTGTTTCGAATACATACGTCTAACTCGCGGATATCCCTTAACTTTGAGAAATGTTGTTCCCAGATGTGACATGTGATTTTCCTTTAAACGTACATGCTAGCAGAATTTACCAAATATGATGCCTTGCGCACGCAATTTAATCTCTCCCGATCATATGGAGAACTTCTATCGTAAGATGACGGCGACAAACTTTCTAAATTTCTCATCCATAGTAATCTATTTAACAAAATTTAATTCACATCATACACATTTCTTTCTTTTCTTTATTTTTCATTCATATAAATAACTTTTATTTTGCTATTACTATCATCATCATCATCATCATCATCATTTTATTTTATTATATAAACACTTAGAAAACAATCTTATCATCAAACACACTATAAACTAATTTCAATAACTTTCAATATCACAGGCGGCGCAATATGACCTAACCGGTTGAAGCGCCCTAGTTTCTCACGTCGTCGTCACAATTCTGCACTAATGTCTGCTGGGTGCTAGCATAGTGTGACTATAAAGGTGACGAACAAATACGAGATTCGCCTAATGAGTTTCGGTGGTGTAAGTATAAAAGTTAATCCTTGATTTACTTCTAAAGCTTAGTGTACCTTTAAAGCCTACGTATACTACAACATATGTTAGCAAATGAAGCGAATATGATGCCTTGCGCACACGATTTGATCTCTCCCAATCATAAAATAACCTTATCATATATTATTAATTATGATAACGGCGACAAACTTTCTAAATTCCTCATTCAAAATAATTTATTTAACAAAATTTCATTCATATCAAACAAATTAAATTTTTTATCCAAATAAATATTTTTTCAATTGCAATTAGGCCCCTACTATCATCTCAATCAATTTGTTTCATTTTATTTTTAAAACTTATAAAAACGCTTTAATCCTCAAACACACCATAATCTCATTATGGCTCTGCTAATCGTACAAGGCGATTTAAGAGAAAAAGTCCACCTCGCAAACATCAGCTAGTAAGAAGGGTAGTATATTACTCCACGAATCTAGAGGCGAGCTCTGGCAATGGTCGTCGGGGACACCTCCCCCTTCCCTTGACGACCTTCCCGACGACATTGACAGTGACACAACGAACGATGACAAAGACGATGACGACCGCGACGTGAGAACCCCCTTTCCTCCCCTTACCCATGGCTGGTTCTGACAGCATGGCCCCTCCTCCTCTAATCCTCAAACACACCATAATCTCATTATGGCTCTGCTAATTGTACAAGGCGATTTAAGAGAAAAAGTCCACCTCGCAAACATCAGCTAGTAAGAAGGGTAGTATATTACTCCACGAATCTAGAGGCGAGCTCTGGCAATGGTCGTCGGGGACACCTCCCCCTTCCCTTGACGACCTTCCCGACGACATTGACAGTGACACAACGAACGATGACAAAGACGATGACGACCGCGACGTGAGAACCCCCCTTTCCTCCCCTTACCCATGGCTGGTTCTGACAGCATGGCCCCTCCTCCCTATATCCCCTAGGCTAGAATGGTGCATTATGACCTAACGATTGACGCGTCCTTAATCCAAATAAACCAAAAAAGGGCCAAGAAAAAGGTTATTTTCTTAGTCTTTTAGTGTGGCCGTGCATAACAACAGCAGATAGTTTGACCGTAGATTTGATCCGAAATGTTGGACCAACATCTTCATCCATCCAGCTGACCTTTACATTATCCGGGTCAGTGTTTGGGTGTGTAGGGGTGGGGTCTTGACCTAGGAGGGGGGAGGGGAGCTGCGGTCAACGCCCTGAAGCTAGTCAAAACCGTAACCCCCTTGTGCTGCAATGTGGCTGTCTCTATTGCAACACCAGCTGTTAGACTCGCCCAGGGTATAAAAGCTGATTCCCTCCAAGACATCAGCACACACAGCCATGGACAGCACGGTAAGCTAACCTACACATTTCTGCTGCCAATTTAAAAACACGTTTTTTTGCATTTAGTTCATATGTATAATTATGCTTTTTTTAACGAAACTTGTTTTATTAGGATAATAGTAATTCAAGATTATCTTATTTTCAACCAGACAAAGACTTTTGGCCCTAAACAAACTGGCTCTTGTTATTTTAACCATAGTGATTACCCTTCCCCTCGAACCCCCCTGTGGCCTAGCCATCAGAGCTCCAAAGTCTTTCGTTCCATGGTCCGCCATTTACTTTCAAATCTAAAGAAAGAATTGCATGGAGTACTTTTATTAGTAGGCTATATTATACAACGACGAACATCTTTCTTAATTTTCCGATCGAAGTAATATTGTTAAGCCAAATTAAATTAGCATAGAATACAATCCAATAATAATGGTTTCACTATTGTCAACATAATCATATTTTTCTTTTCTTAAAAAAATATATATATATAAAATCAAATAACAACTAATTATATTTAATTTATTAACTTACAATATCTAAGGCGGCGCAATAGGACCTATATACAAACCCAATAAAACACCATAGTTACTCATAGTAGTCAATCAAACTCTGTATATTATTACAGCTCGAGATATTTAACGGAAATTAGCTAAGTAATTTAGTTAACATAAATTAGGTTTACAATTAACAACATTTTACGATTTTTTTATACTTACATTGATTCTAGTGTCAAAATATTTACATATCACCTTGACATGTTATGTATATAAGCCTATACAGTTGCGTACTCAGGAATTTATTTTGTGTGGGGTTTGGAAAAACGACTCAATGGAATGGGGGGGGGATGCCCTCACAATAGCGCCGCAGGCAATTTTTTAAAAAATACGCGTTTTTTAAGTTGTTTTTATGTATTTTAGAAGAAGTTAAGGGGCTTAACTGAACGAAAAAAAAGTAAAAATAAAAAGATGAATTTACTATTTTGCGAAAACATAGATGATTTGCTGAATATAATATTTAAGCTGGGATATCGGGGGGTCCAAGCCCCCCGCCCCAACCCTGCCTGGATACGCCATTACCTATAGACACAATCATTTAACTTTATTTCGCTCTTGAATAAAAAATAAACGTGTATCGAGTGCGTATTGTAATGTCAAGCTAACACAGCCAGATCGTCGGGATATTTAAATAGCCGGTATATACACCTTCCCCGTGTCGAAAGATCAAATATAAGCACCGATACGTAAATTTGGCAGTTTAGGTTTTAAATTCACATCATACACATTTATTTTATTTGTTTATTTCCATTCAAATAAGTAATTTTGTTTTTCTATTACTATCATCACCATTATTCTCTTTCTTATTATATACACACATAAAACAATATCACCAAACACACCATTTACTCATTTAATTATCTTTCAATATCACAGGCGGCACAATATGACCTAACCGGTTGAAGCGCCCTAGTATCTCACGTCGTCGTAATTGAAAAATGCTGAATTTGGAGCCATCCTAGCAACGAGGCACATAATAAATTTAAAGTTGTTCTGAATAGGCCTTGTTGATTCTGGCGTTGATACGCGGGTGTTCGCACTGTCCATACCACTGATTGCTATATTTCCTATTGAAAATATCGATCTTTGGTTGGTTGTCGCTCACTCGTCGATTGTGACGGGTCCTACATGATTGGCTTGGTCGCTTTGGTTTCATGTTCCCCACTGAAAATCAGTTATATGACTGAGTGGGTAGACTCTAAATACGATTTATTTTAATTATTTAATCATCTTGCACATATTTTATAAAGCTCTACAAGACCACTACCCCCATGAGTGCCATGACAACCCCCTTTTTCTACCCTAGGATGTACTGACGCATTATGACCTAACGGTTGACACGCCCTTAATCCAAATACACTAGAAAAACATAAACAAATCATAAAACTGATGGAGTTTAGCATTGTATATATTGACGTTGTATCTGGCTATGTAGAATTGAAGTTTCTATGAACATAATTTCCCAACAGAAGTACAATTAACATTTCACATTTGAGGTTTTGGTGGAGAGAGAAAACATATTGTACAAAATGGAAACTAATTGTAAAAAAAATCAATAACAAAAGTTCAAAATTAAAATAGAGTTTTTCCGTATTTCTAGATATAAAACATAATAATTTTCCTGTTAATTGGGTTGAGGCGTTCTAAGTATGAGCATGTCCAGAACTATCTTAACTAGTGAGGTATCTTCAGTAAATCAGGAGACGTGGCCCAATCAAAACGCACGTAGAGTCGTCCTCACCATTTTGAGTGCAGTGCCTATTTCGCCGCTCTTCATTCGAGCGGAATAAGTGGTCTTGTCAAAATGTCATCCCCTAATTTCGCTAGGCGTGCGCCTCAGACTTCGGACAGCGATGCCGATACAATGGCTCCACTCCGTTCAATATAATAGAAAAGTAATTTAAATGTGTCGCGGGACCACATTGTTAGTTTTGATTTCTATATGGCAACGTCGAGATACACGTATCTTGGTGTGGGGGTTCCAAAGTTGTGACGAAGGTATAATTGGTACATGAGTCGGCCTGTTTGTAAATTTAGTTTCATTTTGAGGATTAGCACTGCACTCAAAATGGTGAGGACGACTCTACCTTGTGGTTGGTTGTGTTAATGATGGGCTGGGCCAGACCAGATTCTGCGAAACCGTTTCTATTGATTTATTCGATCTTCCATTTTAAACTGGATTTGCGACAAAAAAATTGCTGTTTTAAGTTCCAGATACTGAATTGATGTCTATTGGATGAAAGACTAACGGTATCGCATCTGTAAACCAGTTATTAATCATGGAGCAGCGAACGACCACCGAATACTATTTCTTGCAGTCAATTACGGTTTACATATATATAAAAAAATTACGTGACTGTGTTATTATTTTATACTTAAGATTTTTATCTTCATAATAATAACATAGTGTTAGAAGGCTTACCTTAATTCGCTGGACTTGTATGTATTAGTTTGTACGTCTTGTGGTATGATGCAAGATATGAATGGCATAGTGTGATGCCCACTCTGACTGATACAAATCGTTTTATTGCCTCTCGACTCTCTAGGCTCAGAGCAGCCTTAAGGGCACTCGGATATGATAATATGGCTAAATCTGACTTTTTCATTTGAATGGTTGAGTCAGTTCCATGAAGTTTCAAGATTAGGTGGGTGAAATTTGTTTTACAAGCGAACCAGTACTTATTTATAAAAGTATTTATTTGTGAATATAGATGCTATCTAATTTGTAGAAAGAAAATAATTTTATGTTAGGGGTAGGGGTAGGCATTTAAAAATCATTTTTTGCCATACTTGCCTTAAGCAGCCTTTTTAAGCCTTTAACAAAACAAAGAATAAACCATTTTATTTGTTTTCAAGACAAATTTCGAACAATTTGGAAAATTTTCCCGGAAATTTTTAGTAAAAAACATTTTCATGAAAATTCCCATCTCTAGGCCTAGGCCCACATTGACTTTATTTACAAACCAAAACTTTAACTGCAATAATCTCAGAACTTATGTTTTCTCTATTCAAAATGTACCTTTTCTCAAGATTGGCTTGATAGAAAGTTTAGAAAATTTCAGGGCATGTTGGCACAGGTATAGAACATCATTTGAATGAGCCATTTTTCATTTTTTTCCCCCCCAATAATTAATACAAGGAAGCTTCGCAAACGCTTTTTCAGGCGCGTTGTTGGATGAGCGTAATTTTTTTAAACGAAAAAGCGTAAAATTGCGATTTTCATAAGAAATTATTTTTCGATTGCGCTCAAATTTCACATTAATATATTAATTTATAAAATAAAGTTTCTGTATAAAAATCGTTACAATCGGATACAGCATGTAGGTGTTATAAGTCAAAGAAATGTAAAATAAAAAAATAAAAAATCGTAAAATTGCGATTTTCATAAAAAATTATTTTTTGATTGCGATCAAATTTCACACAAATATATAAATTCATTAAATTAAGGTTCTGTGAAAAAATCATTACAATCGGATAAAGAATGTAGGTGTTCTAAGTCAAAGAATGTTTTAAAAAAATCGAATAAATCGTAAAATTGTGATTTTCATAAAAAATTATTTTTCGATTGCGCTCAAATTTCACACGAATATATAAATTCATAAAAATAAGGTTCTGTGAAAAAATCATTACAATCGGATAAAGCATGTAGGTGTTATAAGTCGAAGAAAGTTTTAAAAAAAATTTAAAAATCGTAAAATTGCAATTTTCATGAGAAATAATTTTTTATTGCACTCGAATTTCACACGAATATATAAATTCATAAAATAAAGGTTCTGTGAAAAAATCATTACATTCGGATAAAGCATGTAGGTGCCTTTTAATCGTAAAAGGCGATTCTAGAGAAAAAGTCCACCTCGCAAACATAAGCTAGTAAGCGGGGAGTATATTACTCCCCGAACCTAGAGGCGAGCTCTGGCAATCGTCGTCGGGGACCTTGCCCCCTTCCCTTGACGACCCCCCGGCGATGATGACAATGACACAACGAACGATGACAAAGACGGTGACGACCGCGACGTGAGAAACCCCCCTTCCACCCCTTACCCGTGGCTGGTTCTGACCAGCATGGGCCCCTCCCCTCCCCCCTTAGACTAGAGTGGTGCATTATGACCTTACGGTTGACGCGTCCTTAATCCAAATAAACGAAAAAAATTCGGAAAAAAATCGTAGAATTGCGATTTTTATGAGAAATAATTTTTCGATTGCGCTCAAAAACGAGGCAGTTCTTGGTTCAAAGATTTCGAAGGCCTCCATAAAATTTCATCGCAATTGGAGTATCGGTTTAGCCGGAATCGTGCTAACAGACACACAATAATACAAACAGAAAAAAAAAAAACATTCCGGATTTTTTTCTCCAGTGTAGTGAAATGGAATCTTCGCTTTGCTCGCTACGCTCATCCAATTATTGTGAAGCATGTAAAAAAGTGGATAAATTTATGCGATCAATTCAAGATTTTTTGAGGTACATAATTTATTTTAACTCAAAATGTTTTACATTTAATTAGTATTGGATGGTTGTATCAGTTACTTCAAAAATATTATTTAACTAGCTAAAGCCATTCTTGAGAAAAGGTACTTCAAAGGTGATTAATTTAACATGGCTAGTATAGCCACATCCGGGTGCCCTTGAACCAAATTATATCTTACAGCTATAATCTAAAATCCAATCTAACCGTCAATGTTCAGTTTAAGAGAGGAACCATTTTATCGTATTCTCTTCCTTGTATTTTCTGGAGCATTTACCGATGCCGAAGAACAACGAATTTGATTTGTATTTAACTTTTCTCCGATTGCTTGCGCTCACTTCAAACAAAAATTTTCATATCATTTATTCTTATCATCTTAGGAACAAGACATTTAATTCTGTTTAGCAAATCTAAACTCTCGGCGATAGAGCGAGGAGCTACAGTTTGGGCACGGGGTAGAATTCCCCAAGATCATGGCTCAGCTAATCATAAATATAAGGTGAGAAATGAGGCAAAGTACTTCTCGAATACATCAGCAAGTATGTAGGTGATGTATTTACTGATGGATTATGTGGGAGAGAAAAGGTTGTTTCCAGATGTGACATATGATGTATCTCCTTCAGTGATTTATTTAAAAAAAAAAATCAAATTCAATTAATTTTGTATTAAAATAAATAATTTTTCTTTTGCTATTATTATCACAACCATAACAATATTCTCTTATCTTTCATAAAATTGGAAAACAATATAATCATCAACGACGACAAATCTCATTTCTTAAACTTGCAATATTACTGGCGGCGCAATATGACCTTACCGGTTGAAGCGCCCTAGTTTCGCGCGTCGTCCTCGCAATAGAGAAATGGTTGGAGTTGCGAATATGACGTAATGGTTGACACGCCCTTAATCCAAATAAACTGAAAAAGTCAACAAAAAACTTGACGAACATGGGACTATCCTTCCTACAACCTCTAGACTAGAGATATTATCTTTCCGTTGACGCGCCCAAGAGACAAATGAACCAAACAAACAAACGAAATTCTCCTCGCAAGTCAAGAAGCTAGCTTTGGGAAAACAAAACTCCATCCCTCTCCCTTGAATGTGGCCGGAGCCGTCTAGCACCTGTCCGTCATCCCTGTAGGCTAGAGTTACGCATTATAACCTAACGGTTGACTCGCCCATTAAAATCTAAATAAACTTGAATAAAAACTTCCCCTGCCTTGAATGCGGATTTTTTTTTAAATACAATTTTTTGTCATAAATCTATCCGGTGCTATCTCGTCTGGCCACAGAGTAGTCAAGCAGATTAAAGGAAAATACAAGAACAATTAAGGGGTTTTGTGGTAGAGGGCTGAATTTGGATTGTATACTCAGAACAACATTATAAGAAAATTGCCTCGAGGAGCCATGAAAAAATCCATCTGGTTAAGGGGGTGGAAGGGGGTTGAAAAAATGGCATTTTTCAAATATTAAAAATCCGAAATCAAACTAAATTTGATCCTAAGATTACAAAATTATTACAGTATTTTTAGATAAAAGTCCAAATTTTAATAAAAAAATATATATCACCATATATGTATATCTAACCAGATTTTGCACCCTTTGTCTTTTTTTCACAAATTTACCCACTGTGCTGGGAGGATTAGCCTACCAGTTACGGGTTAAGTGATAGGGCCGTGAAATTTGTCTAAAACACTCAGAAGAATGATCTAAAAAAATTGGCCCGAGGAGCCCTCAAAAAAGTTGCTTGCTTATAGGAGAAAGAGGGGGTGTACTAAAAGGGGTTGATAAAACTAAAATAAAGAAATCCGTATTCAAATATTATATTTAGAACGCCATATTAATGTGTATTGTAGATTAAGGTCTAAACTTTAATTTAAAAAATTAAAATTTCACCATATATGTAAATCTGATCAGATTATGCGCCCTTTTCCCATTTTCATAAATTTCCTCAATATTACGAAAGTGAATCGTGCGACCACTCTTTTTGTCACAAATTCTCCTAATATTACGAATTAGGACGAAAACAAGATTTTGTGATGCTTTGGGTACATTTTTACTCAATGGACTTGATCCCATTTTAAACAAATTCACTCAATTTTAACGAAAGTGTATCGTGTGACCACTCGTTTTGTTCTAAAATTATGCCAATAGTAAGAAAAAGGATAAAAAAGTTTTTTTAACACCTTAGGTACAGTTTCACTCAATGGACTTTGATCCCATTTTCAAAAGTTTACTCAATATTAACGAAAGTCTATCATGTGATGACTCGTTTTGTCTCAAATTATCCTAATAATACGAATTAGGACGAAAATAAGATTTTGTCATACCTTTGGTACATTTTCACTGAATGGACTTTGATGCTATTTTCACAAATTTACTCAATATTAACGAAAGTGTATCTTGTGACCACTCGTTTAGTTCAAAAAACTTTTTTTTATAATTTTTCTTATTATAGACATAATTTTGAACAAAACGAGTGGTCACACGATACACTTTCGTTAAAATTGAGTGAACTTGTTAAAATGGGGTCAAAGTCCATTGAGTGAAACTGTACCTAAGGTGTTAAAAAACTTTTTTTATCCTTTTTCTTACTATTGGCATAATTTTGAACAAAACGAGTGGTCACACGATACACTTTCGTAATATTGAGGAAATTTATGAAAATGGGAAAAGGGCGCATAATCTGATCAGATTTACATATATGGTGAAATTTTAATTTTTTTAAATTAAAGTTTAGATTTTAATCTACAATACACATTAATATGGCGTTCTAAAATATAATATTTGAATACGGATTTCTTTATTTTAGTTTTATCAACCCCTTTTAGTAAACCCCCTCTTTCTCCTATAAGCAAGCAACTTTTTTGAGGGCTCCTCGGGCCAATTTTTTGAGATCATTCTTCTGAGTGTTTTTAGACAAAATTCACGGCCTATCACTTAACCGTAACTGGTAGGCTAATCCCCCCAGCACAGTGGGAAAATTTGTAAAAAAAAAGACAAGGGTGCAAAATCTGGTTAATATACTATAGGTGATATATATTTTTTTAATTAAAATTTGGACTTTTTATTTTACAATATGTTAATTTTTTGTAATCTTGGGATAAAAATTTTTGTTTATTTTTGAATTTTTTTTAATATTTAAAAAATGCCATTTTTTCACCCCCTTCCACCCCTTAACCGGGATGGTTTTTTTTCATGGCTCCTCGAGGCAATTTTCTTTAATTTTTTGTTCTGGTATACAACCCAAAAATTCAGCCCTCTACCAAAAAACCCCAAATTGTTAGCTAATCCGCCTAGCTAAGAGTAGAATTGGGCCCAGACATGGGCTCTGCTAATCGTAAAAGGCGACAAAAGAAAAAAAGTCCCACCTCGCAAACATCAGCAAAAAGAAGGGAATTCCCCCGAAACTAGGGGCAGCTCTGGCAATCCCCGTCGGGGACCTTCCCCCCTTCCTTGACGACCCCCCGGCGACGATGACAATGACACAACGAACGAAAAAAAACAATGAACCGCGCGTGAGAACCTTCCTTTCCCCCCCTTAAAACCTTTGGTGGTTTGACAAGCTGCCCCCCCCCCCCCTGGGTTTTAGAGTGGTGCATTTGACCAAAAAGGTTGACGGTCCTTAAATCCAAAAAAAACCCAAAAAAAATCGTAAAGAATCCCCCACCCCCCTTTCCCATAAACGACCTCGACGACAAAGACGTGACGACCGCTACATGAGAAACTCCCCTTTCCTCCCCCAAAAAACATGGCGATTTACCCCCCAAAATTTTGAGGCTCTTATTACTTAGCGGTTGACGTGGAAAAAATCTAAGATAACAAGTCCCTTGGTTGCCCTCCAGCATTGGCTCCCCCGTGTTGCCCGGGGAACCTCCTCTGGCCACGCCCCCCCCGGGCTCGCGCAGATACCCTGCAAGGGTGGCCTCTAGGGGTCGATCTGAAGAACTGCGAGGGGGCCCTTGTGCTGCCCCATGGACCCGAGGAATACCAGTCTAGAGGTAAATATTATACGTGTGTCCCGCATTCCAAAAACGTCGTGAAAACGCCGCTGCGAATAATTTCCCCGTCTTTAAAATTTTTTTTTACAGTTTTTCAGTTGTTGACCCGTTGAAATTGAGAACCCCGGCCCAGAGCATGGCTCTGTAATTGTAAAAGGCGATTCAGGGAAAAGATCCACCTCGCAAACATCAGCTAGTAAGAAGGGGTAGTCCTCCGTCTGGGCCCGGGGTAGAAGGCCCCCGGGCATTGCTCTGCTAATCGTACAAGGGGATTCAAGAGAAAAGTTCCCCCCCCTCGCAAACATCACTAGTAAGCGGGAGAAAATTTTTTCCCCCAACCTAGAGGGAGCTCTGGCAAAAAGTCGTCGGGACCTTGCCCCCTTCCCTGACACCTCCCCGGGGACGAGACAATGACACAACCGAACGATGACAAAGACGATGACGACGCGACGTGAGAAACCCCCTTCCTCCCATTACCCGTGGCTGGTTCTGACCAGCATGGGGCCCGCCCTCCTCCCCCCCCCCCCCCCCCCATTAGGCTAGAGTGGTGCATTATGACCCTAACGGTTGACGCGTCCTAATCCAATAAACAAAAAAAGGAGAAAAAGTCCACCTTCGCAAACATCAGTTAGTAAAAAGGGTAGTATAAAACTCCCCGAAACTAGAGGCGAGCTCTTGGAAAATCGTCGTCGGGGACCTTGACCCTTCCCTTGACGACCCCCTGGCGACAATGACAATGACACAACAAACGATGACAAAGACGTGACGACCGCAACGTGAGAAACCCCCCTTCCTCCCCTTACCCGTGGCTGGTTCTGACCAGCATGGGTCCCTCCTCCCCATCCCCCCTTAGGCTAGAGTGGTGCATTATGACCTAACGGTTGACGCGTCCTTAATCCAAAAAAAAAAACCCTAGATGGTAAATTATGACCTAACAGTGACGCGTAATTAATCCAAATATTTAAACAAAAAAAATCAGTATCACAGGCGGCGCAATATGACCTAACCGGTTGAAGCGCTCTTGTTTCTCACGTCGCCGTCGTTGGAAATAGAGGCAGATATCTCGATGTGAACTTAGTGGCGATTGGTACTTTTGATCAAAGCATATATGCCTAACTCAAACCAAGATGTAAAATAATTGGATGAGCGTAGCGAGCGAAGCGGTGAAGCAAGACTTCAATTTCACTGACCCCCAAAAAATTTAGCACAATTGTTTTTTTTTTTTTTTTTTTTTGTTCGCTCTCTACCGGGCAAACGGCATATATGCGATCTTGATGAAAATTAGACAGGACCTTCGAAATCTCTGAAACTTAGACTTGCCACGTTTTTGGGTACAATCGAAGAAATATTTCTCATGAATATCGTACTTTTACGATTTTTTCGATTTTTTGTGCGATATTTTCGTGTCATTTAGGCCAATTCTGACCAAACGGGTGGGGCTACAACGTTCATATTATACATGGACATTAAAGTTATGGTAATGTAGTACCTTTTGAAAGAAAAAGTTGAAAAAGTTAGCCAGAATCCATAGAAATAAAGCTTTTATTATAATTTTTTTACAGTAAATAATACCAATTGACAAGAAACAATAGATTGATTGATTGATTGGATATTGCTTAGCGTCTCATATTTATGCAACTTGGCTAATCGAGACGAAGGGAGGGACGTAAGGGATGACGCGGGGGGACAAGAGGGGGACAGGCCAGTGCTGGTCAGAACCAGCCACAAGCGTATGGGGAGGGCAGGGGTTCCCCCACGTCGTGGTCTTCTCCGTCTGTGTCATCATCCGTCCGTGTTGTCATTGTCGTCGCCGTCGGGGAGGTAGTCAAAGGGAAGGGGAAAGTTCCCCGACGACGACCCAGAGCTCGCCATTAGTTTCAGGGAGAAAAACTCCCCTAATCACGGGTTAAACCACGAGAAGGTTGCGAGTTGGAATTTGATGGCCCAGAGAAACAATAGAAACTTGACAACAATCACCTACAATGCGTAGGCAACAAAACAAAGCACTTGCAAAAGTAAAGATATCCCACTCAAACTAAAAACTTTATAAAGCTCATCCATCAACGCGGCGGGACTTAAGCTTTTTTCCTGATTAAACACTTTCCATAAAACGCGAGTTTAAAATAATTATTACAGGGGCAAGGCGGTCAAAGAGTTTAAAATGGTAGTTGTTTTTTTTATCTGTGATCTGGTTTTTTGCTTGCGAACAGCGCACTTTTTTTCTTTGGGGGGCACCACCAAAACGCGTTTTTCGTCGCACCCGCGTAGGGAAAAAATGTTTGCTTTTTGAGGGCGGTGGTAAGGATTGTTCAGGGAAACAAAAAGCCAACCCGTTCATCTTGTCGCATTTTAAATTTTCCAGTCGTTTTTTGATTTCTCTTCGTAAATTACATTTTATCTATTATTTAAAAGGATAAATCACAATTGTGCTCCTAACATCGAAAAAAATTCTCTCTGCGTTTTGAAATAGTAATCGAGCGTGATGGTCTGTGAGATAGTAAGAATCATAAACCTTGTCTTCGGTTGGGTTGTCTGGGGGTTTTGGTTTTTCATCTCCCGACAATATTCCTTTCACCCAAACAAAGCTTCGATGTAGGGTTTATTTTTCTAAAATAAAACTACAGGGGAAGGTTTTTTTAAAAACCCTTTTTACTATCTAACTCCATGCAGTCTGATTTATAGTTTATTCGTCTGAGCTTGGGGTAGGCTACAATTGGCCCAGGGCCCCAGAGCATGACTCTGCCCCCCCCCCTTCCTTTACCCGTGGCTGGTTCTGACCAGCATGGGCCCTTCCTCTCCCCCCCCCCCCCCTACGTTAGAGTGGTGCATTATGACCTAACGGTTGATGCGTCCTTAAAACCAAATAAACCCCAAAAAAAACTAAACGTACAAGGCGTTCAAGAGAAAAATTTACCAAGCAAAAATCAGCTAGTAAGAGGGGAGTATATTCTCCCCGGAAAATTGAGGCGAGCTCTGGAACTTCGTCCCGGGCACCCTCCCCTTTCCCCCTTTTGACGACTTCCCCGACAACATGACAGGGGCGACCGCGGCGTGAGAAACCCCCTTCCCCCCCCTTTTCCCCTGGGTTTCTGACCGCATGGGGCCCCTCCTCTCCCGATCCTCTAGTAAAGTGGGCAAATTTTGACCAACGGGTTGACCGTCCCCTTTAAACAAATATCAAAAAATCAAGCTCCCTAGGGTTTGTACGTCGTCCGTTTTAAGACCAAACAGATTCCCTTAAAAATTTATTTTTGTATTTTTAAAAATTTTACATACAATCGAGAACCCCCCCCCCCTTTTTCCCCCCCCTACCTTTGGCCGGTTTTTGGGCCACAGCGACATTCATCCCCCCTATCCCCTAGGGTAAAATGGCGTATTAGACCCAACGTTTTGAAAAGCGCCCCCAAACCAAACAAACCCAACCAATTAAACCAAAACATCCATTATTTATTTATTAAGTTTCATTCAAATAAATAATTTATCATCATTATTTTTTCTTTTATATAAATTTAAGAAAACAATATAATCTCAAACACACCATTACCACACACATTAACTCATTTCATTAACGTTCAATTTCATTGGCGTGCAATACGACCTAACCAGTTGAAGCGCCCTAGTTTCTCACGTCGTCGTGGGTATCCAAGGTAAATTTGCACTCATAAATCCTTCCAGCTAAATTTGAGGTTGCTAGTTCCAGTTGGAATATCTTCTCCGTCAACACGGGTTCTTATTCTATACAAATCATCAATGACGCCTTGTTTGGAGATAAAGTTCCTTTTTCATTTCTTGATGTGTGACGTATTTAAATCAGCACAACTGATAATTAACTTGGAATGATTTAATTGTTCGTGTTCGTACCTCAATGTCAAATATAAAGGTATTCAAACTTCGACGTATTAAAAAAGTTCAAACTGCATGTCATTTATTGTCAGTCTTAACAAAAAGCAATCCATTTTACCGTTTCCTGACTTATTGACAATGTTTTGATTTATCTAGACAATTTATATAGATAAAATCAGATATCTATTAACTTATGTAGATATAGTTTATGTAGATAGAATCAGACATTTATTGCCTTATCTAGATAAGTTTTTGGTTGTTATCTTTTTCAATTATCTACATAAAATACAGTTTATCTTATCTTATATTTTTAAGCTTTGAGATAATATTTTTGGATAAAATATTTGGGTAACAAAACTCTAGAAAAAATACAATAACGACGAATCACTTTTTATAATCAAATAATTCCACTATGGGACCGGGGTAGAATTGGCCCAGAGCATGGCTCTGCTAATCGTAAAAGGCGATTCAAGAGAAAAAGTCCACCTCTCAAACATCAGCTAGAAAGAACGGAGTATCTTACTCCCCGAAACTACAGGCGAGCTCTGGCAAGCGTCGTGGTGTGGCTTTGCTCCTTCCCTTGACGACCCCCCGGCAACGATGACAATGACACAACAAACGATGACAAAGACGATGACGATCCGCGACGTGAGAACTCTCCTTTCCTCCCCTTACCCCCGTGGCTGGTTCTGACCAGCATGGGCCCCTGCCCCACATATCCCCTAGGCTACAGTGGTGCATTATGACCTAACGGTTGACGCGTCCTTAATCCAAATAAACCAACACCTTTAAGCTCCTGATTGTCAGGATTCTTGGTTGGACTGGTATGAGTTTTGTTTTTAATCTAGTTTCAACATCAAAACCAACAATTACGGTCTCATTTTGCAGGACATGCATTTTACTACAAGTTCCTATAAATTGTATACTGTTTCTTTTTTCTTTTTTTCTTTATTCGTCAATATTTATTTAACGTCTATTCTATTCAGTAAAATATCTCATTTACAAAGGAGGATAAAGTTAAGTCTGTAGGATGAAACCCCTAAAAACCAACATGACTACTGTTATTGATTGCAGTGGACTGAACGTCAAGTCCTCGAGTGTTCCCGAACCTCAGGCGAGCTCTGGTTGGCTCACCGGAAGTGTCTCCCGTACACAGCCGGAAGTCAGCCCATCCGAGCGTGGTCTCAAACTTCCGTTCCTCTCCGGCGTCAAGAACTCTCTCTACAACAAAGAGAGCGTCACCCCCTTGCGACAGTACGCCCCCGGTTACCCCGACTACCCCTTCATCCCCTCCCAGTTCAACCACCCGGAACCGCATCACGGACGTGTTCCTCCAGGATACGGGTCCACTCCCTCGGGATACCCTACCTCCAATACGGCTCGGGGGATTTAAACTCCCCTCCCACTACAAACTACCCGTACTCACATGACTCCCCTGGGTCCCCAAACTATCCTTCTCCCTCTTATCCCCAATACGGTCAGGGCTACCCAAGCTATCCTAGCCCACCCATCTCCCACTTCCAACAATATATGACCCCTTATCCTAACTACCCCCCAACACATCCACCAGGTTTACACCACCACCATCCCCAAGTTTATTCAGGCTACCCTCCACCTCATACATACCCTCCATACGGAGGTGGTTACCCCCCCGGATACCCCTACTATGCCCCTAGCTCCCCCTACCCTCCCGGCTACCCCAACCCCTGGTCAAACCCGTGGTCACAGTACAGAGGCCCGTCCTGGCTCCAGCCCGGATATTGGTCTCCGTACTCTCGTCCTCCCTACGAGCCGTATCGCCCGCTGAAACGGAAGCCTGCGGACTGGTCAGGGGGGTATGCCCACCAGGTGGAGGGGGGGTATGCCCACCAGGTGGAGGGGGGCAGCCGCCCGAGGCCGCCATACCCCTGGCAAGAACCGTCCCGCCCACACAATCACCACCTCCACGTCAGGGACGAGGACGACGATGAAGACAACGACAGAGACCGAAAACACGAACTGGACAAAGTCGACGACGACGAAGACAATGGTTTTGGGGACGAAGAAGAGAACTTGTCAGTGAAGGCTGTTAAAATGCCACTACAAACATTCCATAATCGAAAGACAAGCATCAAGTTACAAACATAAGGCAAAAACCTTTTAATAGTATTACTTGCTTTTAAAATAATTTAATATTCATTGTTTCCCTTTATGTGATACTTAAAATGAAATTTTATTAAAAGCGTTAGTCTACGAATCTAAAAAAAATTGTATTTTTCATTAAAAAATATCGACTATGGGCTATGTATATCGAGGGAACAATCTCTATGTTTTTATCTATTTTTTGGGTTTGTGTACTCAAATGGGGATATTATGAAAATTTCCCTTTATAAAAAAAATTAACAAACTTTCTTTATAATTGTTATCTTATTTCTTTTTTTTTAAAAAGTTATCTTGTAGAGATAAACCAAAAATATGACGTTTTAAAATATATTTTAAAGTAATTTAAAACCCCTGGGATTAGGATAGCGTTAGAGATATTCTTTTAAGAATGGTTTGTCATAAAACATTTTTTCCAAAACGTTTACAAACAAAAACCGGGGCCCCAAAAAACAAAATTTCTAAAAATTCCCCCCCTTTTGGGGCCATGCTTAGAATTCCCCCCGGTTCGGGAAATTGACCCAGAGCAGGCTCGGGCCAAATTTCGTACAAACGATTCAAAAAAAAAAGTCAACCTCACAAAAAATCAGCTAGTAAGGGGGGAGTATTTTACAGGAGGGTTTATATACTCAATCATATTACCCCCCCGAAACAAAGAGTTGAGCTCTAAAAATCGCCCGCCCGGGGACCCCTTCCCCTTTCCCCTTTGGGCCAACCTTTTCCCGGGGGGGGGGGGAAAAAGGGGGATGACAATGAAAAAAGGGAAAACCAATAAAACGACCGCGATTTGAAAAAACCCCCTTTCCCCTCCCCTTCCCCTTGGTTTGGTTCTGACAAGCATGGGCCCCTCTCCCCATATCCAATAGGCTAGAGAAATGCGTTATGCCCAAACCTAAGGGGTTGACGCACCCTTCACCCCAATTCACCAAAAAAAAAGGGCATAAAATCATGTTTCAAGTCACATTTGGTACAAACATGATATAATTATCAATTTGTTCCCGGGGCTGTTTAAGGAAGTTTCCCCAAGCGCCCCGGGGGACTTTGATTTAAATTTTTAGGACCGTTCCAAAATGAAAGAGGGACCCAAAACCCAAAGATTTTTGGATTTGCGAAAAACCCATTCCGGGGATGGGGTTTGGAAAAATTCAAATTGCGTAGGGGGTGAGGGCCCTAAACTGACTTAAAATTAGCCCACCTATACTCTCGATTTCTGACTTAGTGAAGAGGTGGCAATATCCAGAAATTTAAAAAAGCCACACACGGGCCCAAATCACGGATATCTCTTAACCAAAAAAAAGGTTTTTCCCCTATATGTGACCCCATTGATGTTTAAATTTTCCCCCAAATAATCATATGCCCTAGCATAGCCATTTGGGGCATAGACGTTTAAAAAAATAATAATAAAAAAAACAAATTAATAATAAAGCTAGCAGAATGTACCATAATTTTATTGGGTGCGCCCGCAATTTGAGATTCCCAAACATATGAAGAACATTAAAAAAAAGATAACGGTATAAGCTTTCTAAATTTCTAAATTTTCCCCCCGGGCCCCGGTTAAATTTTTCCCAGAGCCCCTGGGTCCGCTTTTCGTAAAAAAGCGATTTAAAAAAAAGGGGCCACCTCCCACAAAATCAGCCATGTAGGGGGGTATACTCCCTGAAAAGAGGGGCGAGCCCCTGGCAATCGTTCCCTCTAGGGGCAACCCCCCCTTTCTCTTTATGATCTCCCCGGCGACGTGACATTGACACCAAAAGAAACGTGACAAAGGGCTATGACGACCGGGGGGGGGGTGTGAGAACCCCTTTCCTCCCCTTTCCCCTGGCTGGGGGGGGGACCAGTATGGGCCCCCCCTCACCCCCCCCCCCCCCCCCCCAGGCCCGAGTGATTCATTATGACCGAACGGGGTTTACTCGTCCCGGGTCCAAATAAACAAAAAATAAAAAATTAATTTTACATTTAAAAATTCCTTTAATTATTTTTTTTCCATTAAAAAATTTATAATTTAAAAAAGAAAAAAAAAATAAACCCTTTTTCTATTATATCCCCGGGGGAAATAGGGCCCCCGAGCATGGCTCTGAATCGTAAAAAAAGGGGATTTAAGAGAAAAAGTCCCCCTCGCAAACATCAGCTGGGAAGAGCAAAAGTATTTTACTCCCCCAAACTGAGGCAGCTTTTGGCGATTTGTCCCTCGGGGGAAAACTCCCTTTCCCCTTTACGACCTCCCCGACGACGAAACAATGACAAAAAGAACGATGACAAAAAACGATGACGACCACGACGTAAAAAAAACCCCTTTCCCCCCCTTACCCGTTGGTTTGGTTTTGACCCCGCTTTGGGGCCCCCCTCCCCCCCCCCTCGGTTGAGTGGTGCTTTTGACCTAACGGTTGAAAGCTTCCTTAAACCAAATTTAAAAAAAACCCATCATTACCAAAAATTTTCTTTTTTTGTATAATTATAAATTTGAAAAAAAATTTGGACCATCCAAAAACATCATTAACTCCCTTTTATTTCTTTCAATATCTTTAGGGGGTGCAATATGACCCAAACCCGGTTTAAGGCCCTAGTTTTTAAATTTTTTTTGTTTATTGGGGCTCTTTTTGGTTGCAAAAATTTTTTAATTTGTTTCAACGCCCCCCCCCCCCCGGGAAAAAAAAACTCCCGTGAATTCATTAAAGTTGTCCCCCGTCTGGGCCCGGGCCCGAGCAAGGTCATTTTTAAACGTAAAAAGGGGTACAAGAATTAAAATCCATTCGCAAACCCTCAGGTAGTAAACTTTAAGGGGGTATTTTTACTTCCCTCGAAAATTTGAGGCGAAGGGTCTAACATCGTCGTCGGGGGGCCTTGCCCTATTCCCTTGACAGCCTCCTTACTATACGACAATGATGACACTACGAACGATGACCTCAAAGACGATGACGACCGCGACGTGAGAACCCCCTTTCCTCCCCTACCCGTGGCTGGTTCTGACCAGCATGGGCCTCTCCTCCCCATATCCCCTAGACTAGAGTGGTGCATTATGACCTAACGGTTGACTCGTCCTTTATCCAAATAAACAAACAAAAATTAACATAATTGATTTTCAAAATAAAAGAATATCCCCCCTTGTTTTTCGAATCATTAACTAAAAAAATAAAATAAAAAAATTCTTCATATCTTACTTTTAAATAAGTTTTTATATCAAAATGCCTCTTGCCCCGGCCACTATCCATGCCCTTCCTTGCTTGTATGCTGGCTTCTAAACCAGACAAGTGTCCACCCGCGTCTCCCCAACGACACCCTTACGTGTCCCCTTAGGAAAATATAATTTAGTATTAACATTATTAACTACATATCGCAGGAGGCGAGATATGACCTTATTACGTTTTGACGCGCCCTTAACCCCATAAAACTGTCACTTCTACTCTCACAAATATGGTTTTATAAAAGCCCTCCCCCAAAAAACTTTAAATCCAAAACAAATTCACCTCCAGCTGTTGGGGCTGTGCCCCAGACCCCGTCCTTCCCCCATCGGTATTGTGTTCTGGTGGTTTCCCTCATTGTAAAATCTCCGCGCACGTTTATCTCCGTGGATTTTCCCCGTCTGGGCCCGGGGTAGAATTGGCCCAGAGCATGGCTCTGCTACATTCTCTGCCCTCACTCGTCTGGGCCGGGTTTGAATTGGCCCCGAGCAGGCTCTGCTACTTTTCCCGCATCCTAGGTGATAAAGCTGTCAAGCTATAGTCCCCCGGCGGGGCCCCCGGAGAATTTGGGCCCGG